>ML109138.1:69278-90887 GCA_003697995.1 Taxidea taxus jeffersonii
AAGGACTGAGCTCAAGAACATATCAAAATTTGAAGTCAGGATCTAGCAAAGGGGACCCAAATAAACAACTAGTGAGGTAGACTAAGCGGTATGAAACTCAGTGACAAAAATGTTTTTGGGAAGAAGTGATCCATTGGGTGAAGTGTTCTTCAAAGTTCCTGGTAACTAATGATTTTTCAGTGGTCTTAGCACTGTGGAGACTGCTGGAGACTTCCAACAAGACTACAACCACCCCTTAGGGTCCTGGCTCAATCCTGCATTATTAACTCAGGGAGCAGCCCATGAATGGGTAGGACCTGGAATTATAAACCCAAGGTCTGGTAAAATAGCTCCCCCAGCAGGGTTGGAGGGCGATGCTAACATGAAGCTGAGACACAGCCCCCTGCCCATCAGGCAGAACTTTCAAAACAATCCCGGAAGAGGTCATATGGAGGACTTCAGGCAGGTGATGGGTCTCACAAAATTTTGTTGGCATGTGGCAGTTGAGGTCATTAAATTCTGACATTCATTTGGTGCCAGGATTTAATGTTTTCAAAGAACTGAGTGGGGGAACTCTGGGTCTGGGAGAGGTTGAGGTTACTGAGACAGGAGATTAATCTACCAAACAAGTTTGTTCCAGGGAAGAGGGCAGCAAGGCAGTTAAGCAAAACATGCACAGAGGAACCATTGTCTCCCCAGCCCAGACCCATCTTCCGCTCCCACTTGAGTGGAATGAGTTTTAAGCATTTTACTAAGAGAAGACAGAGGAGGGAGTGAAGCTACCCCGGGAATTGAGTAAGACAGAAAGCATGGGGTCCAGATGCAATGTGGGGACTGGAGGGAGGTGGGGAGGGAGGCAGGTGAGAACAAAAACCAACTGCTCCTCTCAGCCTACCAGGGCTGGCCTGTGACTATATACTTTATGGCTTTTTAGTGCCATTCACACTCTGTACAACTTACTGTGACTGGCAATCGAAAGACTGTGCAGCATTGTGTTGCCTCTGATCTCTTTGTTTCCAATGGAAGAAAAAAGTCAATGACATCATAATGCTGCAAAAATCGGGACTGAGGATTGAGATTTGAAACCGGCAAGATCTGTGACTGGTAACCAGCTTTCCCAGTCTGTGCTCTTGGCAGACGCACCATTTCTCTGTAGGATCTAACAGTTATTAGCAAGTAGCTAAATAAAACAATTGAAAGAGGCAGATGAGCAGCCATTCACTAGTTTTTCTGAAATCTCCTTCCTTTCACTACACAGGTTTGGAATGGAGATGAGCAAATATTCCAACATGAAAATAATGGAGTTTGAAAGTATCTCTTTTCAGAAAATCATTTTTCTTCTTTGAATGGAAAGATCCACACAGTTGTGTGCACTCCTTCCCATGTGAGGTGTGGGGAGGTTGATTCTGGAGTCAGAATGGAGTGAGGGTTAGACTCTATACCCCGTCTGGGCCAAATATCTACTACTCCTACCCCCAGGGGCAACTGGAGTGGAGTCTCCCAGGAGAATCTGCTGGTGGTTAATAATCTTTCTTGCCATGAGGTTCTTCTTTATACTTCCTGTCCCTTCCTTTCACTGCAGCTCGATCCTCCTGATAGAGTTGTGAAGACACATTACTGCCTGTGTGAGGGAGATGAGCCCTGCAGCCTCAATTTCCAGTGTGGCAAAAGTCATGACTGTGAATGCCCAAACTGCCACTGAGATTCTCGGTTGATCCCACAGCCATCCATTAAGCTGTCCCTGGAGTTAGGAGCACAGATGGTGGTAACTGCAAATGAAACTTACCAAAAGGTCTGATGAGAGCTTTAAGCAGGAATTTCCATTGAGCATGAAAGCCCTCGCAAAAAGGTAACACAGGAAGTTGAGAGGAAAGCTGCTTTTTACTCCAGAGAAATGGAATCCATTGTAGACAGATCTCAGAATAGCAATGAAGGAGCCTGGCTTTTCTCGGCTTTGAATCCTCTGACATTTAGTAAAAATCAGACTCACTTGACGTGAATTTGACGTTCTTCTAATGGCCAACAAATGATATACTGGAAAGTGATACAAATATACTGTAAGGCCTTCATCAGACTGCCTTAATGATATCCTGCTGTATGACTTTTTTAGCTTCGAAGATCTTGGGAAAGTTACTCAATCCTTCTCTGCCTCAATTTCCTATGTATAAAATAGAGAAGATAATTGTACCAACTTCACAAGGAAGCTATGAAGATTAAATGTGTTAAAATGCTTAAATAGCATGAAAAAATTAGAAGTACTGGCTATTATCATATATGAGGCATTAAGAACACATGGTTTGCACACATTGGCATACGGACTATATATCTAGGAATCTGGGCTCTGCTGCAGACTTTGCACCTTTGTATTCCTTTCATAAGTTTGAGCAAATTTTGGTAGCTTCTATTAGCTCAGAGTTGGTAAATACATATTTGCACCATATTCTTCTCCTTTCCCTTTATATTTCTGTGGCAGACATAGGTTAATTACAAACATCTCACACCCTGAGGCCTGAATAGGTTTTAGAATTCTTATCAACACTTTCTTCCCAGCAGCCACCATCAGTTAGTCAGAACTGACACAAAAATGAAGACCTAGTTGACCTCTCACCTTTAGAGCGTTCAAGCTTTTAAGGAAATGATTGCTCCCACTCTTAGCCATCTCAGATTATCCCATCACATCTGACCCAGAGCCCTGCTTTGCCACAAGGTTCTCAATGTGGTTGACAGGACACCATAAGATGCTATACTTGGGTGATCCCTGTGCCTCTGTAATAACCCTACACCCTTGTAGGAGACACACCTGGGAAAGGGCTGTGGCCGATGCCCTATGAGTGCCTATTCATGGTCAGGAGACAAAAATATCTTGAGCTCTCCTTCAACCAAAGACACTAACTGGTGAGTTGCGCTCAGACTTCCTTGGGCAGATGGAGGTGAGAAGGTTTGTGTCTATGCAGGCCAGTGCTTCCTCCCATGCCATGCACCAACACAGTGTGTTCTTCCTAACAAGGCTCTTGCTTCCCAGGCAAGAGCTTCTAGGTGTCTAGGCCCTGGTGGACCAGCACAGTAATTCTGGGCTGCTTTTGCTTCTGTTTTTTCTTTTTAAGGGAGGAGAAGAGAACAGCCAAGATAAGTACTACAGACAGATTCTGATTTTTACTAAATGTCAGAGGATTCATTGGCAATTACCGATGAATAGCCTGCCCCTATTACATAAGGAAGACTTTTATTTGCTTTTTAATTTTCTGGCAATAAATGAATTTTTAAGAATACTGATAGAATTGTGTTATATTTTAGCATGGAAAATGGTCAGTAAAGGAAGATATCTTAGAATCACTTTATAAGTGCTTAGCTCTGATCAAAATCATCTTTTGCTCACATTTAATCATTTACCTTGAAAAAAAAAAGCCGTTTAAATCAGAAGGCCTTGGAATGATGAAAATGTCATGTGGATGTGTTTAGATTACAAATGATTAATGATGAAATGTAGACTAAATTTTAAACATCAAAGTAAGATTCCTATAATTCAAAAAATGTTATTAAGCTATTTGTAAAATAGCATGTCACATTATTCCATAAATAATATGTAATTGTTAGCTAAACGTTAACTCACAATGACATGGGCCACCATCATGGCCCTTTCTGAACTTTGCATCTATACACCTAGAGGCCTGTTAGTGAGCCTAGATATCTTTCCTCAATCCATTTCTTCCTCTTCTACACATTGTCTCTGGGGGCCCCCATTCTCTCCTCTGATGGCATTATACTAACTCTGCTTTGATGACATGACTCTCAAATCTGCATTTCCAGCCCTAATATCTTGTCTAAGTTCCAGGCATACATTTCCATCTGTTGCATACCTTCATCAACATAGCCCTGCATGGTTTACTATTATAGAACAGCTACACCAATCTGTTCCCCAACCTGCACTCCCTAGATCTGTTAACTGGCCATAAATGCAGGAATAATTCTCACAACAGCCTTAAGAATTGGGTATATTATTACCCCATTTTGCAGATGAGATAATTGAGGCACAAAGAAAAATGCCTTACTTTTTCAAGGCCGTACAGCCAGAAGATGTTAGAGTCAGAGGCTGCCTCTAGAAACTGTATCCTTAAGCCCTTTGGAACAGCCACCTTAAATGTAGATAAGGCTTAGGTTGTCAGTGCTAAAGAGAATTGATCCCATGGTAGTAAATGGTGTTATTGCAATTTTTACTGCAAAATCATATAAATATCATAGGGAAACATCTTATAAGTCACTTAGGAGTCATAAAAAACTGACTAGTTTTACAAAGACAAAGTAGTTGAAGTCTTTCTGCAAAAACACAGTATATGCCTGAGCACAGAGTGAGAAAGCAGGATGACACCCCGACGGTGAGAATTTGGCTTAGCTTGGCTGGAGCATAGAATTTGTAGACTGAAGTGGTAGAATACAAGAGCTGGGGAGGTACTAGAACAAGATTATGAATGAACTTTTAGTTGTATTAAAGGGTTTGGACTTTACCCTGTAGGTAAATGATGGAAGTAGGGGTACGGGAGTGAGGGGCAGGGGAAGGCCATTTAACAGAACGTTATTGAGAGCCTCCTAATGAAGTAGGCATGATTCGAGGTACCTGAAATAAAGTGAGTTCTGACCTTCCAGGAGTATAGTGTCTTAGTAGGGAACTTGGAAAATACGCTGGGAATGCTTCATACATCATGATAAAGTGTTACAAAGCTCTCCTAATCAACTTACGGTACCTTATGAAAAAACACTTCCTAGAAGCACTCAGAAATGCATAATGAGGGAAATTACAGGACTGTATTTGTATGATAGCTATTTTAGAAAGAAGATTCTGCTAGTAGACATGGCTAAACTGAGGAAGGAAGGTCATTAAGGAGATCATTCTCCTAGCCCACCTAAAGGCTGATGATCACTTGAACTGTAATAATAAGAATTGAGAGGTAATTAAGAACTAAAGGACTTTTGGCAATAGAAAACAGAACTAGGAGGATCTACTGGAAGTGAATGTCATTGGAAAGAAGTCGAAGAGAAAGCTTATGGTCTTTCTAGTTTTGTCACCTGAGTGGCTGATTGGGCCATTGAGTTAGGGATAAAGAAGAACAGAATGGGGGAGGCAGACAATGAATTTAGTTTGGAACATGTTAAGTTGAAAGCACCTACAATTGTAGATGTATGATTGGACAGATATAGCCATATGTCATATGTAGAGTGATACTAGACAAAAGTCTGGGAGTATCCAGCATGTGAACGACATGAAAGACCAGATTAGATTTCTCAGTAAAGTACAGAAATTGTAAAGAAAGGAAATGTGACAATGCCATAAGGCATATAAAAACAAAATAAACAGATGAAAGCCAATACACGAGGCAAGACAGGAGCACGTGGACTTTAGAGCCAGAGTGCCTAGGATCACATCCTAGCTCAGCCACTTTATAGCTGTTACCTTAGGTAAGACACTTGGCATTTTGGGGTATCAGCTTCCTGATCTGTAAAATGAGATCTATCTCAGAGGATATCATGATGCTTAAATAAATCTGTGATTAGAAAGCACTTTTAACAATGCCTGGTCCTTAGTAAATATAGTATAGATTTTTTTATTGTTAAATGCAAAATGGTATAAATCCATTAGCTTCAAATATTGATCTTCATTTTGCATTCTATTTTATTTCCTTACTGTGCCTATTTTTCTGAAGGCTACGGTTTGTTTGTCTTATTCTACTCCTCATACTAGGGGATCTTGAATGAAGTGTTATTAAATTCACTACCCAGTTCATGTTAAAAGTAAATCTTAGGAAAGATAAAATCAATTCTTTTTTTTTTCCCACAAAACAATTACCTTGTTTAAAAAAAATACAAAACTCCTCAGAAAAACTTCTCTCTGGGCATATCACAATGTACTCATCTGTTTCTAAGAATTACATTGATAAACAATTTTCTCCAAAGGGATGTTTCTCTTGGTAGTTTTTCTAAAATTGGTCTAAAATTGCAAAAGTGAGCTTTTCACATATTCAGGCAGTTTCAGCCCTTAGAACTAACAACCTATCTTTTACATAATCTTGACCATCACAGTCTGCTCTGTACTGGGAACTCTAAGTATATAATCTCATATTCTTCACAACAGCCTCTTGAGTTGGCTGTGATGTTGGTTGTATAATTAATGAAAAAAGATGTAAAAATCTCTGAATCAACTCCAAGCTAGGAAAGTTAACTCTGTGTAACCATGACTGGGCAGTTGGTTACAAAACAGAGCATCATTCTAAGTGGGCCAGTTATAATTTCCCTCTAAACAATGTCATCGTTTTGAAGACAGGATTGAGATAGGATTGCCTGGTGGTCGTTTCTCACAGATTTCCTGCTCTGTGTCACCACTGCAAATGTTTGGATGGTTGGGGGGGCGGGGCATGTACCTAGGGCTCATCTTCAGTGGCTTAGGATAACTAATGGACAATGATTTTTCTTTTCTGTTCAGCTCATATAGCATCAGCCAGCACCTCTCCTGAGCCATTAGAAGATTTAACACAGAACTTTCAGGAGCTTCTTGTCTAGGTAGCCTTGCAAGTTTAACATTCTTACCAGTCTTAAAACTTGAAGCTAGCCATTGACTATTGTTCTAAGAATATGTCATCATAATGGAGATAATAAGTAATAGAAGCTTAGTGACAGGACTCTCCCTATAAGATGAAGGTGTCAGGATTAGCATTATGAAGGAGTTAGATAAACTAAGATAAATAGATAAATAAGATCTTAAAATAGATAAATAGATCGTACATAGAGAAAGGAAGAAAAAAATAGCATTCTGGTATAGAAAGAGAATGCTTCACGACACCAAAGCAAAAGAGATTTGCTTAGGTAGTAAATAGGCAAATTTCCTGGAGTAAAGTGGTTACTTAGAGAGGTGATAAAGACCAACATGGAAAGTTAGCATGAGGCATGTTTGTGACAAGCTTTGAAATGACACACTAAAAAGTTTGGGCATCATCCTATGGTTATCAAAATTGTTAAGAACAATGGTGACATGAAAAGAGCATTGTAGGGGAGTTGATCTGTCAGTAGTAGGTGCAGAGAACTGGTGATGTAGAGAGGGAATTCAAATTACTCTGAACTCCTGATTCTGAAATAATATCTTGATATGTATTAAAATAAAGAGTGTCTATTTTGAAAGGTTGTTTCCAGTTCCTTCCAAAAACATATCACAGGTCATTCATTGGCATAGTTTTTCTGTAAAAGCCATACAGTAAATATTTCCAAATTGTGGACATGCAGTCCCTATTCCAACTACTCATCTTGCAGCTGTAGCACAAAATCGGCTTGAAACAATATGTCAATGAATAAACATGACTGTGTCCCAGCGAACTACATTTATGGGCTCTGAAATTTGAATTTCATATAAATTCACGTGTCACAAAACATTATTCTTTTGTGATATCTTTCAGCCATTTAAAAAATGTCCACTTATGAGTGTAGCATAACCTCAGAGATGTTAAATCAGTGGCTATGTTGTACACCTGAAAGTAATGTAACATTATGTGTCAACTAGACTCAAATAAAAAACAAAATGTAAAAATAGGTCTTAGTTTGTGGGTTATATAAAATCAGGTGGTGAGCAAGAATTGGCCTGTAGACCAGGGTTTGCCAATCCTTAGTTTATAGAACATCAATCAGAATCTCAATCCAGTATCATTTTGAAAACTTTGAATTTTCCCCTGAATTCTTCTGTTGAACGTTTGGGAGGAAATGGTTGAAAGGAGTGAAGTGATAGAAGTGGAAGGAGACAATTAACTAGTTAGTGGGACTAACCATATTAACAATTGGTTTTAGTGGGGCAACATATGTCCTTGTATGCCCCAATCCAACAGCAGTTTATCTGAAACCTGAAAAAAACAAAAACAAAAACAAACAGTGAAAGAAAATCAATAAGTAAATACTACTTCAAATACATTCTGAACTCAGTGTTTTAGTAATTGTACAGGGAAAGGCAAGATGGTGGGTCTTTCTTTTATTCATGTTGTTTATGATACCTTGAATGAAAGTAGCACCTTGCAGTCCTCAAACAAATGATATGAGTGGGGGCATTGAAGGAAGCTGTAGTGTGAAACCCTGTGAAGCTGGAACAACTGTGACAAAGAATTTACATTTGGAGAGAACAGCTGGGCTGGGGTAAGTAATGAGAATTAGCCTGGGAATAGAGTGAAGGAGATGTAAGTCACATAAAGAAGAAATTGACAGTGCATTGCTAATTGAGACATGGAAGATGAAAAAGAGAGAGGAGTCAAGATAACTCAGTTTTCTTTTGCTGGATTAGTTGATGCCACTAAGAAACAGGCAGCGGTGAGAGGCTAAGAGAACACTACAGGCAGCAGGAAACAGTTTATTAAGTGTTGCTGAGTAGAAAGTAAGGGAGAGGTGATATTGTCATGATGCTGATGATCCAAATAAGTCAATGGTCACCTGTGTCACTTATATAGAATCCTCCTCACTTCTTTAAAGTAACTTCTTTTGATCCCCTAGCACTGGTCGTGTCTTACAGAACAAGCATATCCAAGTATATTTCAGTATTTATCTTCAGCTTTTTTCCCCATAGTTCTGTGGGCACAACAAACACACAATATGACAAAGAATTTACCGGGAGGTGCAAATAAAATCGGAATTTGAAAAAGGAAAAGATTGCATAAATGTACATCTCCAAACTCTGAGCTTTTTTTTTTTTTTTTTTAGTTTCAGAGATAGAATTTAGTGATCCCTCAGTTGCATAGAACACACAGTGCTCATCACATCATCTTAAACACCATGATTCAGATAAAAATGTCTTTAATATTTGCTTACATTTAACCCATAATCATATGTTAAGAGACTTACATAAAGGGGCATCTGGTTGGCTCAGTCATTTGAGCATCTGTCTTTGACTCAGGTCATGATCCTGGAGTACCCGAATCTAGCCTGTGTTGGTCTCCCTGCTCAGCAGGGAGTCTGATTCTTCCTCTGCCCTTCACCCTGCTCATGCTCTCTGGTTCCCACACTTGCTCTCTCATATAAGTAAATAATTAAAAAAAATAAACATACAAAAATGAAGTGGCCAATACACACCTATACCAACTGGTCTCCTTAATTATTAATTAGGAAATATTAGAAGTGGAAAGTTTCCTCGTTGATTTGCTTTTTACAAAGAAATTAATTTATGAAATAAGAAAATTAACTGGAAGACTCCTAGCCTATTTCATAATGAGAAAAGTATTTCCCAGGAAGTCTTTTAAGTTGCTTGCTCAAAATGCCACAACTTATCAGAGGCTTCAGAATTGGAGACATTAAGATGAGGCATTAAGATCCTAAACTATGACCTGACTCCCTCCTCCGCTGCCACTCACCCCCAAATGTGCTGCTTTTGGTAAACGACGATGAATGTCATGCTGCTTCTCTCTTCATTACAGAATATTTACTGGAAATAAATTACTCAGCCTATATGTAACTAAATACATTATAAATTATTTTACTACTACAACAGCTACCAATAGATATATCAAAACTTCTACAAATGGAGAATAATACAAATGGATATAAAGATACAAGATACAAGATAATACAAGTGGATACAATAATACAAGTGGATATAAAGAGTGCAAATCAGATTTAGACTAACAGTATTATTATTTTAATATATCATTTAAGTGCTACATTCCCATTCCAAGTCTCTCTCATTACCTTCTGCACTATGCCAGCTGGAATTTGAATTAGTCCAGATTAGATCTTCATTTATTATTTACAGCTAATTATTAGTGCTAAAGTACACATTTTCAGCCAAGCAAGTATAACAATTTTGTTAGATTTCTATAAAAGCAAATTTTAAGTGTATAGCAAATTGTTATATTAAAAATAATTTTTCATATTTTTTCATAGACTTGAGTCAAAGGAGCCTTTCCTGTCTGTTGGGTGAGTATATGTCTAAATATTTTAAATCTCAGTTCTTTAGTTGACTTTTCAACAGGTTCTTCTGGGATGGTGTTATCAGTCATATAATTCCACATTCCAAGTCATTCCATAACATTCATTGGATGCGCCATATCTCCAGCAACACTGTTATCTATGTTTCATAAGGACTTAACCAAAATGTTCACAAAGCTATTTTATGAACTTGGAAATTCAGCAAATGAATGCATAAAAAAGCCTGCATCCTCTAAAAAAATCAAACGAGATATACAGTAATTTTCTATATTCTCGTCATGTACAGATAACACTCAGCTTGGTCTTACAAATTCCTCTGAACTGCAGCTTCATGATAATCTAGTCTGTCTACTCATTTTTTTTTACTGTTTTCTCTTAATCTACCCTAATGTTTCTTCCTCCTTTTTTCCTAAATCTGTCTTCAAAATCTGTATCTATCTTTTATCCTTTTCTCCCATTTCACTGTTATTTCTCCTCTCCACTCACACTGAGTGCTTCTCTGAACACAAAGCTGAGGAACATCAAACAGACTAAATAAGGCCAACACTAGCCTCCTCCGGTAGTAATCTGAGTCACAATACGTGTTCTAATAATAATATATTGTTGACAAGAATACACATGTACTGTTCTCAGGCATTTTGCTTATTAAGAACCAGCAAAGTTGTTTTTACTGGTCTACCAAATAATCCTTTGACTACCATATTAAAATTTCTCATTAGGGGACTTTTACAGGTTCAGCATTATGGTTGATGTTGGAAAGATTCAAAAAGTGCTGGAAGATATTTTAGCTTAAAGACAATCGTGCCATAGTTGATGGGGAGAAAAAAATCACGTAGAGGCAGCCACTATACTCGTGCTTAATGACCAGAAACATGGGATGGGGAGATTTTTAAATGATAACATTAGTTTTCTTTTATTACTTTATTCACAGTCCTTGAATATTTCTGTCACTCCTTGAGCAACATGGTTCCCTTTCCCTTTCTACTCCTCATAAAAGCATTTGAGAAAGTCAGCTGAATCATTAGAATCAAAATAATTGTTAGGGATGCTAGGAGAGAAAAAGTGGAGTGGATGCATTTATTGAAGGATTTAAAAAAAAAAAAAAAAGAAAGAAAGAAAGGTCACGTTGATCTGGTCCAAAAAATCATTAGAGCATGCTTCTTCCCTTCATTGATCATCAGCTCCTATTGTTAAAAATCTTTAAGCCTGAAGAAATCTTTTATTTTGAATGCATATGTGTCCTGCCCTCAAGTCAAGAGGGCTGAAATAGCTTCTCTTCATGCCTCACTTAATGCAGTTTCTCTGAAGCATTTCCTGTTCTCCCAACTTCTTTGAGATGGAATTCATTTTTTTTAAAGATTTTATTTATTTATTTGGCAAAGATCACAAGTAGGCAGAGAGGCAGGCAGAAAGAGAGGAGGAAGCAGGCTCCCTGCCCAGCACAGAGCCCGATGTGGGGCTTGATCCCAGGACCCTGAGGTCATGACCTGAGCTGAAGGCAGAGGCTTTAACCCACTGAGCCACCCAGGCGCCCGGATGGAATTCATTTTTTACTTCCTACCTCTATTTCACAAGGGCAGACACTAAGTAATCTTTGTTTTAAATGTATTTGGAGTTTAAAACGTATTAGAGCCCTGAAAAAAAGTTTCCACAGAAAAAATGACCTATAACTCAGAGATACCCAAAATGGGAGAACTGGAATGGCAGTAGGAAGAGGGTGCTGTTCCTTAGATGGGTCTTAAAAGTAAAGTGGGGTAAAACATGTAGCCCAAATGGTTTTGTGGACTGGATAATTTAATATAGAGCTGAACATCTCCATTTTTTTCCAAGAAAGTTATTTTAGATAAAATTATATAGTTTGGATGAGTCTCTCTTAGTTAAGAGGATAGGATGATTGTGAACATAGTGGACACATATGAGACTACCAGGCAAAGGTAGTCTAACAGAGAACCATTATTCAAATTTGTGACTTCCAATCTGTCACTTATCAAAAGGAATTAATGCATGGTATATGGTCTTTGGTATGAGTTGACCTGTAAGTCCATAACAGTCTAGAACCCTGAACAGCTCACATTAATTTTAATTCTATATGCAATAAAAAGCATATTAATGACTAGATCTGTGCTAAATATTGCATACTTCAGTCCATTGCCTGTCAGTGTCCTAAAGCGTTGAATATGTACTTCTCGAAATTGCTTTTGCCTTTGTAGTGTCTGACACTTAAAAGCCATGTTGAATTGGTTTAGGTGATTACTTGAACCCCCAAGTTTTGGGTTCTTACTTGTGATATGGAGATTAAATAAGATAATTCAGATCAAGTACTTAGCACTGTTTTGGGCATATAATTGTTCATAAATGTTAGCTTCTTTTACAGATGTGGAAGGTATACTCATTTATAATACTCCAAAGAACCAATCTGAGAGCTCTGAAGGAGTTCGAAGAATAAAACTCCACTTTAACAGGGGATTCTTTGACTTACATGTGGAAACAAAAAGATGTTTTTATAATGGAGAGGAAAAAAACAAAACTTGTGAATGGAATAAGCTATCAAACAAGATGAGTACAGATAATTATTTTTAATTTTTATGATAAAAACATAATTGTCATTTAAATTTTTTAAATGGAAGGAAATATTGATATGTTTAAAATGTGTATCTCTTCTTAATATAAATTAGGGGGCAAAATTCTTCCTTACCTAAATGTGATATAATCATTAATTTTGAAATAAAAATTTTAAATGTCACAGCATAAATTCAATCTGAATATATCAATGGAAAAATTTGTCAAAGTTATAGCACAGGAAATATTTGCTTATGGAAAAAGATAATGGAATTCTGAAAGGAAGTTAAGTGAAATTTCAGATCTAAGACCTTCAACTTAAGATTGATATGAGAGAAGCTTTCTTTCACATGCACCAGTAAATAGTTAATAAAATAGTTGTCATTAGGAAAAAAAAATACTTTAGCCCAGAGTGAGGCAGGAAGGTTCATCCCAGAGTCTGATTCTGTTTACCCAGGGTAGGACAATAAATGCAGTTTTCCAAGGCTATTAAGCCAAGCCTGGAAAGCACTGTCTACATCTTGGTTGCAATCTCCCAGCTCCTTCTCCTACAAACATACACAGATTATTTTTACAGACATCTACGGTCTCTGGAATTTTTTAAGAAAATCTTTGAAATATAACTTTCCTCAGCCTTTCCCTGTTTGGGATTCATATGGTGAAGGTAAATACATTGATCTAGAACTCTCTTGGACTTCACCCATCGGAGACCAGGATAACATGTATAGAGATCAGATAGTATGCCATGGAAGCTTCCGTGATGCACAAGAAGCAGACTGCCTATGCTCAGGTGCATCAAAACTCATTCTGATGTTGTCCCAGACCTAAGGCTGGAAATTTATTCAATTTTAAATTATTAATAATATAATTTAAATATTTAATACATAATTGTTACTAAATGTTGATTAAAATTTTATATTATAAATATGTGTATATAATATTTGCACTACATGTATTGCATTTAGTATAAATATATACCAAAATATTTATATTATACATAAAATAAATTCAAACAATAGATTTAAACATTAAAATTCTTCCCCATCTCACTCACCGAACAGTAAAATACATCAGTTAAGCAAACTTGTTTTTTAGTGTGGAGCTTAGGTTTGAGGGTTACAAGAATACTAAGCCCATGATATGCTACTCACCCTCGAAATGTTCCATTTTAGAGCGATTAAGAAAACTCTTCTGGCAAATGTTTCCTTTTATGTGGCATCAGATAGATTCTGATTTTGGAAATAAGCTGGGAGAAAATAGGCATCAAGTTTGCATTTAGGAAAGTGAAGAAGAAGCAAGCGATCATCTCAATTAAGATTCTAAGATATAAATCTTAGTTTAAAACCAGTCTTGCCTTGAAAAATCTTTTACAGCTTTTTAATGAAAAATACAGAGGGGAAAGGAAGCTCCTGTTCGGTTGACGTTTAAGATTCACAGTGTAAAAGGGCATGTCAAGACAATGCCTGAGTTCTCTTCAAGTACAAGCGACTGTTGACACTTTGCAGACACTGAGCCATTTTAAAAACACACTCAAGGCACTAAATGAAAATTTCCATGTGAATTATTTTTTCTTACCTCTTCAGCATGAAGTTGACCTTTTAAAGGAAGCCTTTTAATATGAATCTGCTGTATTTTGGAATTGAAATTTTGGTTCATACCAATATTTCAGCTGATGAATTTTTGCACGAGTCGCTTTGTTATGAGGATTATTTATTACACGGATTAAAAAAAAAATGTTCAGATTTCTTTCACTGTATTAGGATAATTTAAACAACTCTGGGGTGCCTGGGTAACTTAGTTGGTTAAGCGCCTGACTCTCTTGATTTCAGTTCAGAGCAGGATCTCAGAGTTGGGGGGAGGAGGGATGGAAGCCTAAGTTGGGCTCCATGTTCAGCAGGGCGTCTGCTTGAGCTTCTCTTTCTCCTCCCTCTGCCCTCTCCTTGCTCTCTCTCTAAAATAAATCAATAAATAAGCTCTGAATAATTTTAAAATGAAATTGATAAAGCTCAGAATTATTATTCCTTGAGTTTGTCTGGGAGGTATTCAACACACACCAGCAATAAAAATAGCAAAATTACTATATTTATCTCCATGGAGGCTCAGTGAGTGAGCTAATCATGACCCAGTCAAGCCTACATCTCCTGTATCCCCTGAGAGGTAGTGGACCCATTCTAAGTCTAAACAAGAGGGAGTGAACATTGCCAGGACAGCAAAGCTCGCCTTACATTGAAAATTGATCCTCATATAATTGTTAGTAACTATATTTTTAAAAATAATTCTGCTTGGGGGATATTTTCCCCTTTGATTTCCAGTCTTGGAACTGAATTTGGATATTCAGTATACTTCTGCTGTTATTATGAAGACGTTATTGAATCTTGACACTCTCATTAGGTCCAATATTTATACTATTCTACCTTTATCCAGGTTTTGTGTGAGTCCTTTTATTTACTAACAGATGCTATACGTTATACTGTTACATACTGCTATATATTGTTATACTGTTAACTGCCTATGTTAAGAGCTTAAGTTCTTTTTTTTCTTGAAAGATTTTATTTATTTATTTATTTATTTATTTGAGAAAGAGACAGAGAGACCACAAGCAGGGGCGTGGGGGCCAGACAGAGGGAGAAGCAGACTCCTGCTGAGCAGGGGGTCCAATGAGGGGTTCAATCCCAGGACCCTGAGATCATGGTCTGAGCTGAAGGCAGACGCTCAAGCAACTGAGCCACCCAGGAGCTCCTAAAAGCGTAAATTCTGTAATTTGATTTCCTTGGTTTGAATTCCATTTTGTTACTTCCTAGCTAGGTGCCTTGGGCAATTTGTTTACCTCTTCTGAGCCTTATCTCCTCACCTGAGGTAATGACTCGCTCTTAGGGCTGTTTTGAATGAGATAATATTGCAAGGTGCTTAGAACAGTGTCTGACACCCAACAAACGGGAAATAAATACCAACTATTATCAATATCCTATGCAACAATTAAGTTATATTAATAGTTTTTTCATAAGGAGTAAGTTCCACCGAATGATAGAAATGTCGACTAATTAAATCCCAAATACCTGAATATCCAATTTCTGGTAATGCAGTTGAATTCCGGGAATAGAGTTCAAAAGAGAGCGAAGTCAGCACAGGAATGAAGGCCTGCCTTACTTCGGAGATCTTTGAGGAAGATAGACAAGAAAGAGTAAAATAGGGGTGCCTGGGGGTTAAAGCCCCCAGGGTGCACTAGGTGCTCAGTGGGTTAAAGCCTCTGTCTTCCACTCGGATCGGATCGTGATCCCAGCATCCTGGGATTGAGCCCGACAGCGGGCTCTCTGCTCAGCGGGGAGCCTGCTTCCTCCTCTCTGTCTCTCTGCCTGCCTCTCTGCCTACTTGTGATCTCTGTGTGTCAAATAAATAAATAAATCTTAAAAAAGAAAAAGAGTAAAATAGCATAAAGACAGGAAGATGATTCCAGAAGTTACTTTGATCTTTAGAAATATCACAAACAATATTAAAAACTTTAATAATAGAAGCATGAAAAAGGCAAAGCAATACCAATTTAAGGATGGTTTCAGTCGAGCATCAAAACGTAAAATGGAATTATATGACTGCTGTAAAATCATTTAGGAATTAAGAGGTTAGCTTAATTTAAGAACTGAGAAGTTGAAGAAAATGGCCAGATTATCAGGAAATTTTTCTAGACAAAAAGTAGGACCTGAGTTCATCCTCAAGGTGAGGTTAAAAATTCAATGCAAAATTGAGAAAAGAAAGAAGGTGAGCTTCTTTTTCATTCTATGGATTCAGTGGAGTCATTGGACATTGTATGTTTGCTTGTCTATTTTGTTTTTAACTGAAGAGTGATGTTATCCAAAGTGAGGTCATAGTAGAGCCACTTAGAAAGCTGCTGCAATAGTTCAGGCATGACTTGCAAAGATCCATGACTTGAAAGAATGAAATCACCTCACACCTGTTACAATGGCTATTATCAAAAAGACCAAAGCTAATAAATGCTGGTGATGATGTGGAAAAAAGGGAACCCTTGTGCACTGTTGGGGTGAATGTAAATTGGTGCAGCTACCACAGAAAACAGTGTGGCAGTTCCTCCAAAAAAATAAAAATAGAACTGCCATTCACTATTCTGAGTATTTATCCAAAGGAAACGAAAACACTAACTTGAGAAGATACCTGTGTCCCCATGTTCATAGTAGCATTATTTACCATAGCCAAGACAACCTAAGTGTCCATGAACAGATGAATAGATAGAGAAAACGTTATATATATGAAATATTATTTAGTGCCATGTAACAGAATATTGTCTAGCCTTTTAAATAGAAGGAAATCCAGCCATTTGTGACAGCATGGGTGAACCTAGAGGACCTGATGCCAAGTGAAATAAGTCAGATGCCTGACATAAAAAGACAAATACTGCATGATCTCACTTATGGGTGGAAGCTAAACAGAAACAGGAAGTAAAATGGTGGTTGCCAGGGAGTGGGAGAATTAAGGAGGCAAAGTTTCAGTTACATAGAATGAGTAAGTTCTGGGAATCAGAACATGATGACTATAGTTCATAAAACTATGTATACTTGAAATTTGCTTTAAAAAGTAAATATTAGGTGTTATCAAAAAAAAGTAACTATGTGAGGAGATGGACATGTTAATTAGCTTTCATTAAGGCAGTCATTTCACAGTGTGTGTGTATGTCAAAAAGTCATGTTGCACAATTTAAATATATACAATTTTCATTTACTAAGGTCTGTAAAGAAAAAACAATGGGAAGGAAGTGCCTGATGAAAATAACATTTTTTTTGGAGAATATTAGAATCAGAATCAGTGAGTGAGTGATGGAGGGATGCCTTAGGGGTTTCTCAGCTGGACTTTGTGGGATCACGGTAAGAGTATGACCAGCTAAAATCAGAACTAAGGGAAGGTTAACAAGAAACTGTGCCTGAGCTCTTAAATACGCCCATCTGACATCCTGAAGCCGCTCATGGCCAACTCAGTGACTATCTCTCCATGGTGTGGCTTCAGTTTTTCTGTGAGTCTCCAGGCAAAAGGGAATAAGGGGATAAAGCCAATTTTCCTCTTCTAAAAATCTATTTTTTTATTTGTTTAGACTGAGACAGTGCTACCATGAAATTAATGATTCCTTTACCAACTGCACTTGTTTCATTTTTTCCCAAGGCCCTCCAGGCTGCTTCTCTGGAGAGAACACAAAGTTTCCACCACGCTATTTTTGTAATCTAAAGCAGTGTGCTCTCAGGCCTGATGCTACAACTGTAATTTTAATTTATCAACCTGCCACTCAGGGAAATGCTGTAAAAACATTTGAAAGCTTAAACCCATTATTTATTTCTGCACCTGTCAATGCCACTCTTCGGTACTTGTCAAAACCATTTAAACTGCACTATGATGGCATATACAATATCACCGATAAATTGGGTCATCAATCATGTATATATATATATATATATATTTTGACAGTGGTGTCTTGAATGCATAGGTTCCAGAATGCATTTTTGAGGAGCAAGAATTCATTACTCTCCAATAATAAAATAGAGTAGAGTCATCAAAAACAGTCTTCCTCAGTCCTTACCATTTGAAAATGTCTTAGGCAGCAGAGAGACTCATGGTGACTGAAATGACTTTTATTTCTCCAATGAAATGTTCTCCTCGGGGAAAAGAAAGTAATTGCAGATTATAGCAGGCAGGAGTATAGTGTTACTTAGAGGGAAGAAAATACATAGGATCATTAAATAGATTTATTTAAGTTCTGCTTATAAAGAAAGCACTGGTGCAGGACTTTAGAGCTGATGATATTTCAAAAGAGTGTTATCAGCACTTCCACCACTGTCTAATTCATTTGCATAATAAAGTGTCACATTAAGCCAAATGTCACAGTTCATATCAGTTTTACTTTGAGAATTGGTATTATTATATATCGTAGGCAACCGCTCCCCCAGAATTTATATGAGATCTTTGATCATAATAAATTAAGGTATTTAAAAGTCAATCTATCATTTGATATATATAGAGAAAGAGAGAGAGAGAGAGAGATTCAACTATTAAATCCATTCAACTCATTAACAAATCTGATGTCATACAGGTTATATGTCTATTTAAGATAAAAATGCTGTTAAAAATTAACTTAAATAATATTGGCTAATTAATTATACTGCAGCCTCTAAACTCTTAGTCATAGCAATCCTCACCATTTAATTATTCTAAAAAGGCAATGTCTAATGAGAAGTCCTTTAAAATCTAGAAGGATTTATGATCATTTCATATCATACAATTTTAAATTAGCCAAACTAATTTGTAGACATCAAATACTCATACATGAGAAAATAAATAAACTTGTCATATATAAAATCTCACTCATGAGAAGAACTAATCCTATATGATGTTACAGAATCAAATTTAAAACAATCAAAACTCTGACAGGTATATTAACTTACACAAATACCACTGTTTCCTTAATACCACAAGCACTGTTTTTGAGGAACATGAGATTTTAAAGTATCAAGCTACATTGAAAGGGTGAGCATATAGTCTGACCAATAAAAGATAAGTGTATTTGGATATGCATATGAATAAAACAGAAATGGTGGCTCTGATTATTTAGATGTCATATGTAGAAATACTGTAAGAAGAGAGCATTGATACAGTTGGAAATAAGATCTCAGGTTCTATATACTTTTAAAATCTGTCCTGAAAACACTCACTAGAAATAAATGTTCAAAGTAAATAAGTGCTTGATTTCACTCAGTTAAAATCAACCAATCTCCAAGGAAATAAAACTAATTAACTTTATTTGAAGATAATAAACTCCTTTTCCAGGGCACCTGGGTAGCTCAGTCAGTTAAGCATCTGACTCTTGGTTTCAGCTCAGATCATGATCTCAGCATCATGAGGTCAGGCTCATGACTGACCTGTGTCAGGCTCCACACTCAGCACAGAGTCTGCTTGAGATTCTCTCTCCTCTCCCTCTACCCCTCCTGCTCTTGCTCTCTGTCTCTCTCTCAACGAAATAAATCAATCCTAAAAGAAAAAAAAACACACACTTATTTTTCCTATTTTTAAACATACCTAAAGGGGGGTGCCTGGGTGGCTTAGTGGGTTAAAGCCTCTGCCTTCAGCTCAGGTCATGATCCCAGGGTCCTGGGATCGAGCCCCACATCCTACTCTCTGCTCGGTGGGGAGCCTGCTTCCCCATCTCTCTCTCTGCCTTCCTCTCTGCCTACTTGTGATCTCTGTTTGTCAAATAAATAAATAAAATCTTTAAAAAAAATAAATATACCTAAAGGGTTTTCCAATGGAATTATACTTGCTTTATCTAAATAATTTCTTGTCGGTATTAGCCCTTCCTAAAGGATTCAAAGTATTGATTAGCCTTTGTTTTCCATAGTTTAATGAATCTATACTGATTCTTATGTAGAGAAAATAGGTATTATAATTATTTTAATACTAGAAAACTAAGACACAGAGATGTGATGTAATCTCCATAAAGACACACAGCATGTTGGTAGCCATTTTGGAATGGAGTCCAGCCTTGGGCTTTTGCTTAAAGAGCTGTCAATTTCATTCACACTTTCATTCTGTCTTCTAAGTTTCATATTCATCTGAATCATCATGAACATCCACATAATAACTTAATTATTCAGGAAAATAATATGTACATAGAAAGTTATTTATTGCTTCCAGAGGCAGTGTGAATCCCAGATTTGCATTATGAAAAATGCTGGCAAAAGTTTTAAAGCCTCACTTCGCAATTAAATTCTGTTCATCCAGCCAAGAATGACTGATCTTTTTTCATCAATCTCAATATGTGACCTTTTCAACACCCTTAATGACATTTTCAAAGTACAGAATAGTTTTGATTCAAAAGATTCCCTACTTAATTCTCCAGAACAAATCAGTTATCACAGTATAATCAATAGCTACCCAATATTAGCAAAAGCCAGGCTTCGCTTAACGCTTTTGGAGTTTATCAGGGGGAAAAATGTATTGAAGATCTGTATTTTGGCATGCCGACTAAAATTGATATTAAAATGAAAAATCAACCCCCAAATGTTTCATGTTTTTAGAAACATTATTTCATTGGTGAAATTTTAATTAGATCATATTCAGAATTTACCATTAGAACCTGCAGGTCACGTTCAACTTCAAAATAACATAACAGTGCCTCTGGTTTAACTCAACAGTAGACAGCCCTTAACTGTAACTTCCTCTTAGCTTCAATGAAAAGCATAAAAAAAGATGAAACACTTGATGAGACATTTCTCCCAGATCTTGTTGAATTATTGTAACATGCAAGTGGTATTTCAATGAAGTATATGTTATAGCCCAACTGGATACTGAAAATCTTGAAAGCCTTTTAAAAAGTGAGGCTCTTAAAAAGTTATTTTTAGGGGCGCCTGGGTGGCTCAGTGGGCTAAAGCCTCTGCCTTCAGCTCAGGTCATGATCCCAGGGTCCTGGGATCAAGCCCCACATCGGGTTCTCTGCTAGGTAGGGAGCCTACTTCCCCATCTCTCTCTCTCTCTGCCTGCCTGTGATCTCTCTGTCAAATAAATAAATTAAATCTTTTTTTAAAAAAGTTACTTTTAAAATATGTTTCTTAATCATGGGCCTTTGATTATCAACACCAATTTCAGGGGACCCATGACATGCTGACTCTTCCAGGTTCCCACGTCAGACCACCAAGTCAAAGACTAGGGGGCTTCCCAATGAATGAAAAAATTCATTCCTTTTCTTCAGTTCATTCATTCTCTTCATTCTTCATTCATTTTCTTCAGTTACCAGTTTTTAGTTCTAAGCTGATAAGAAAAAATTTGATAGCATCGCTGCCCTTTGTATGATGAACAGCTGTCTAATTTCATTAAGTGCATTGATTCATTATCTGAAGGATGTTCTAAATGTGTGTGTGCAAAATATTATGTGATAACAATGTCAGCTGCTGTTTGAAAACCAGCCTACTAGACAAATAGTTTGCTGTTACTGTGATTGAATATTGAACTTTCCTTCCATATTACAAAGATCACAACATCAAATTATCATTGTTGGGGAATTTAGTAAAGTAAAACTTTACTGTTCACAGTGGCAGATGAAGGGTGGCATCAAATTATTTAGACTTAAGTGTTGGGTATATTTTT
>ML109139.1:0-33939 GCA_003697995.1 Taxidea taxus jeffersonii
CGTGCGCTCTCAAATAAATAAAATCTTTTTTGAAAAAAGCCCTGCATGACTTAATTCCTGCTCATCTCTCCAGACACTCCCTTCTTACTCTCTGCTATAACTGGTTTTTCCTAACTCCTCTCACCCTTCAGTTAACATTCCTCCTCAGAAAAGTGTCCCCTTCTCCAGTTCCCTTGTGCACACTCCCAAAGATCTCCGTTTCCTCCCTCCATGATATTCACTCCAATGTCACTGGTAGCTACTTGTTGGGCACTAGTGTATAAGTGCCTAGGGCACGAAGTCTTGTTCTCCATGTGCTCCTAGCACCTAACGTGGACACAGCATTCCAACGTTTGCTGAGTGGATGGCATAGGGCCATATGGTTCCCACATAGCAAGGCTCGAGAAATGAATCTTTTCTGTTTTTATGCTTTCTCCACATTTGAGAATCAGCCCTATTCTGAGACAAGGCCAGCTTACCATGTGAGACAGGTCCTGCTTTCTCTATCACTTAGGTAGACCTGTGTTCCAGTCCAGGGCTAAAGCAAGAAAAAAGAAAAAAACCTGGGGGGTGGTGGGGAAAAAACCCCACTCCTAGCATGCTAGATTTAAGCCTCATCAGCTTCACAGAAATTCATTCAAATGGTGGATGCCTGTGTTTGGGGAGAGAGAGAGAGAGAGAGAGAGAGAGAGAGAGAGTGTGTGTGTGTGTGTGTCAAGGTGGCAGGGTGGCTTGAGAAAGGCATGAATTACTCTGAGGTGGAATTAAAGCAATCCCAACCCATATTGTCCTCACTTTCAGAGAGTTCAAATCACTTTGCAAATTTGCTTGCATTCCTTGGCAGTCTGTTGATTCAGGCAAGGCTGTCCCTTCCTGACACACAAAGGAGAAACTAGTTGACCTATCCACCACGTGGTCAGCAGTGATTCAAACTTCCCATTTCAGCGGGTTTGGCTAGGAAAACTAATATTTGAAAAGCCATGGTTTGGATTACCATCCAAACCATGGTAAAAGTGGGAACTCCTAGCTACGTTTTACATCTTGCAGATGGCCCTTTGGCCATTGACAAAGATAGAAACCACAGACATACAATGGCTTATGCAGTATGTTTTTTCTAGTTTTGATCTGTTCTCCTTTGTTGTGTGAAGCTGTAGGGTTCACGTGTTTACTCTGGAGCTCCTGAAGTTGAGAATGCTGTGTATTTATAGATTAGAAATGTTTAACTAGCTTTTGCTTTGCAAATTACCTAGGCTTGGAGTAGAAAGAAGAGCCTTCCCGTGAACAGGATAGGATTGCTGCTGGCCTATACAGACCCTTTCAGCTAGTAACTGGGAAAAGGTGTCCCAAGATGCAACCCTATGAAGGCACATACCTTGCCAAGCTGAGCACAGGTTAGATTTTGGCCTCCACTAACCCCCTCCCTCAAGTGGGTGACTTGTGCAGTGCACAGACTGTGCAACTAAACATGGTTGACCTATCTTTATATAAATGTATTAATATAAACCAGAGTAAAACATTACCAGAAGTCTTATTTCAAAACAGTTATCACTTTTAATATTTTCACCTGGAGAAGTAATGAAATATAGACTAGATTATATCAGATTAGATAAAAATACATAATTCTACTATCTTCTAGAAAAATGATTGTGGCACTGGCAAATCAAATGGAAGAAGTGAATAAGCAGATCTGAGATCACCTGAAAATTGTTAGTTTCTTGCAAAGATTCAGTACAACCTATGTTTATTAAATAATTGCTAGTAGAACAGACATCTGCACCAAAACGAAACTAGGAACCTTTATATTAGCTTGAACGGTTTATCTGTTGGTCACATTAATGACTCAGAAATATTAAATGTGTGGAATGCTGGAGTAGACAATGCCTGATCAGAACATTAAACAGAAATTGATAATACCTAGTTATTAAAACAGACTCACCAGTTAATTGGTGTTAAATAATTTAGCTCTAAAAAGAAAAGCCAAAAGGAAACCAGGACTAATTGTGAAAAGGACGTTGAACTTTTCCATTTAAAAAGTAAAAAAAAAAAAAAAAAAGAACCCAAGACTCTGATAGCTTATTAGTTCCTTGACAACTGCCACATGACACATTTTACATGGCATGAGGAAAGATGGTCAGAAGATCTCAACTTTTTGGAAGTCAACTTAAAAACTGAATGCTACTAGCATCTTTGAATTTTACAGTATGGAATGTAATTCCCTTCACAATGAAAACAAAATCATGTAATTTTATTCAAAGGTTTAGGCACTTAGAGCAGGCCATTAATGATCTAGTAAAACTGATATGAAGAAATAATTTTATAGTGGAAATAGTTAAACACAAATCCTATTACATTCAACAAAGAAGTGAGAGAGGTCTTAAATGTATACAATATTTTCATTCTGATGAATACACACTGTAATCATCCTGCGGACAAGTGCAGTGGGAAGTACTACACTGTACTTGCATTACGGAGTTCATTTATTGAAGGCCTAGAGGAGGCAAACTCTCACAACCAGATAGTGAGTATTTGAGGCATCACATGCCACATACATCTCTGCTGCATATTCTTCTTTTTGTATGTTTAAACAACACTTTTAAAATGCAAAAATTGTTCTTACCTTGCAGGCCATACAACTGCAGACTGGATTGGTCTGTGGGCTGTCGTTTGCCAACCCCTGGTCTAGAGCCATATGATATCATAAAACATTTTTATCATTTTCTTTAAGGTGCAGATGATCTCAAAATGTGTATCTGTAGTGAACTACATTTATGTGCTTAAAGATTTCCCTAAGAAATGTGCTCTATTGCACACTTAGTTACTTCTCCAACTCAATGTACAAGTGATGTTCTGCAAAGACACTACCAGAAGTTTCAAATAAAGCTTCTTTAATGACAATTTTGTGAATAAATTACCAGTGACTAAATCTAGTTCAAGTATCAGTGTTACAGTCTTTAAAGCAACAAAGCAGGTCTTGTTAAGAAGGGTTGAAAGAGTTGAGCGAAGTGTGACCTGTGGCTGGTGCTATAACACCGAAAGCTGCTGAGCTAAACAGAGTGGGGCTATTTTAGGTCACCTGTGATAAATTTTTTGTTTTTAGGGTCTTCTAGGAGGAAATACTCTTGTGATCATTTTCTACACGAGCTGCCAATCAAAAAAGGTAGTAATCTGCTGGATTTAATAATAAACGCCGGTCTTGTGAAACAATACTGGCTACTGAAAGTGAATTAAAATGGGAGTTGGTACTGCTTGTTGTAAATGGCAAAGTGTATGTCTGTTACAGCAAAAATTCTGTAGCTAACAATACTGCTTACATTCTTTAGTGCTCGGTCTTCTTCTTAGCTGCTCTAATTGCCTATCAGGGAAAGAACGGTAGCTTGGTGAAACTTGCTAGCTCTTACACGTTTTCCACTTTTCTCTCAACAATGTCAAGGTTTCATTATCCAATGTCACAGTTTATGGTCCCAAGCCAGGGTTTTACCTTCAGTTTGAATTTCAGATGAAGCAGTTATTTGCATCTGTGTTTAGGTCATTTTCTTTCTTTTTTTTTTAAAGATATTTTATTTATTTATTTGACAGATACAGATCACAAGTAGGCAGAGAGGCAGGCAGAGAGAGAGGAGGAAGCAGGCTCTCCGAGGAGCAGAGAGCCCGATGTGGGGCTCGATCCCAGGACCCTGGGATCATGACCTGAGCTGACCTGAGCCGAAGGCAGAGGCTTTAACCCACTGAGCCACCCAGAGGCCCCAATTTTCAAATAAAATAGAAAGTGAAACAATTACTAAGCCCAAGTTTATCTACTTTTGACTTATTTTTGATTAAAAGTATTTGGACCTGTTATTTGACTTAAAGGTTATTTTGACTAACGATATTTGGGTTTGTTAATAAACGTTCTTTCACCACATTAAGAAACTGTACTATGAAGAAACATACAGCTCTGGAAATTGAAGTGGTATATTCATAAATGTGCTAATCTACAAAATGCTGATATGTGACAGTTCACAATTGATGACTTCCTCATTTTCAATAGAAATTTAGGTTACTAATGACTAAGAATGCTACTCAACACATGTAATTCTAAAATACTAGAAACAATAAAGATGGGAAGCAATCTCAAAAGGCCTGAAAGAAATAAAAGATGTGTTTTTGTTAAGGAAACAAGAACAATTTTGTCCTCAAGTAGTCGCACAGAGGTTGCTTAAAGGTTGTTCCAGAATGAGGAAGAGGAAAGGATGAAATCCCACATGGGCATAAAGTTGTAAAGAGTCTGCAGAAGAGGCAGGGGACAGAGGGTGGAGGGGAGAAAAAGAAGGGGGAATACCTTATTCATGTGGGCAAACTGACTAAGATTAAAAGCATTTATTTACAGTCTTTTTTTTTTTTTAAGGAAATGAGCCTCAATAGTATATGGATGCAAAACTAGAGGTAAAATTCCCTATTAAAATGACACAATTTCGGGACGCCTGGGTGGCTCAGTTGGTTGAGCGGCTGCCTTCAGCTCAGGTCATGATCCCAGCGTCCTGGGATCGAGTCCCGCATCCGGCTCCTTGCTCGGCAGGGAGCCTGCTTCTCCCTCTGCCTCTGCCTGCCTCTCTGTCTGCCTGTGCTCGCGCGCACTCTCTCTCTCTGACAAATAAATAAATAAAATCTTTAAAAAAAAAATGACACAGTTTCTTGGATTATTGGAAATTTGTCAATGTCATAGCTGTCCATGTCCTGGTAGAATGTGATCAATGGTAACTCCAGTTATCTTAAAATGTTAAATATCACAGAGACAACTAAATTTCCTTGTCAACTACATTATAAAGTACTCTCATCAAATCTTTAACCATGGCCATTTAAAGTCTTTTGTCACTCACATATATTATCTTACTCTGATGGTTTCCTGAAAATTCTTGTAATCAGCTGCAAGTTTAATCTTCAACAAAAAAGAATTGTCTCAGGGATCCACAGTAAGATTAGAGCATGTACTCTGGGGTACAGGTTTCTGATGTCATTGTTTAGGTAATTTTAAGATCATACCCTGGACTAATGATTTCTAGAATAGAAAAGCTCATAGGTTCATAGAACCCCAAATCAAGAAACACCCAAATTTATCACATGGCACTGAGCAGATTCATAAAGAATGATTATGATTTCTTTTATGACCTTTGCTCAGAATATTGCTGGTTCTTTAATGTTTCATTTTCTGGGTTTAAGCATCCCTTTTCTCTTAAGCTATCTATAACTTTCAGCAATTTAGTAGATTATGCCTTTGTAAACAAAAACAAAACATTTATCTTTTCTCCCTGCCTGATCCATCCAAAATTTGGAAACCTCCTGAATGTTATTTTCATAGCGATATAGTTATTTGAGTAAGTTCAGCAAGAATTTGTTCTTCTTATAACAGGACACAATTGGAAACACTGGTTATATTAGGTTATATATATAAACACTGGTTATATTAGGCTTTGACTAGGGTGTCATGTATGAGAACAGTATGCATAGCATCAGAGATGACCAGGCTTAAGAAACTAAGGTGGACTTTAAGGAACCAGTGCTTATAAAACGTTCCTGGAAAACCCACCTGGCTCCTGGCTTACAGAATTCCCTGCCTTACAGGTAAGTGAGGAAGCCTACCTCCTGGCAGGCCCAGGAAAATTAGGGTATCTTGGGGACCTCGAGAAGGAATTCATCCGGATCTGTGGGTATTGCAAGTGAAGTCTGATGGCAAATTCTGCTAGCCTTGAGCCTTTTAGAAGTCCAATCTGAGATTCCTAATAAAAGTTCCAGCAAAACAAACTTAAGAGGGCCTATGTTGTCAATTACCATCCTTGCTACATTTACATAAACAATCAGGCCAAGTTTAATAAGACGATTTGTTTTGCAAACAAAAATAGTCGTACTTCCTTAATTATCTTTGATAAAAGTGGGGGTGATTACAGAGAAATTTTGTTTCAATGGAAAACTATAACCCACCATTGTGAATTATCAGATTCTAGTCCTGTTCATTGTCTTTGAGCTATTTTCACCTCTCTGAAAGGCGAATCCTGCCATCTTGTGCATTTTGTAACTTTTCCAATTTTCTTCTACCCTCCTGACGTGGTACCACTAAGAACTAGAACTGCCTGTTTCCTAAAGCCCTGCAAGCTGAGGGGACCCTGAAAAGCTTTATCCCAACAGTCTGGGCCACTCAGTAAGTTCACCAGAACATGGTCCTCTGAGTTCCAGGAAATGCCCATGACTGTGACATTGCCACTGCCATCGTGACTCTGCCATTTCATCTAGAAATCATTTAGACTGACTGCTTTCTGCACTCAAGAACTGAGTTTATAATCTGCTCCAACTACCAGCGTTTTTCCTTTTCTTTCTCCATAAATCTATTCCTTCTTTCCCTTTGCATATCTCTTACCTCCCAGCTTCTAACCTGAATCTTTTCTCCACAGCCACTATCTCAACTTCTGCTCCTTGAAACACCTTGGGAAGTTTTAGATGGGGAAATAAAGGGGTCCAGAACACACCACTGTGGCATAACAATTATTTTGAGCTAAGGGCATTTGAGAGTCAACAGATGCAAGAAGAGGCTTTTCTGTACTCCCTTTATTGAGAACCTCTCCCAAAGAGCTCAACTGTTACAAATCCTCTCCCTGGGACTTTTGGTACCACAACTAAGCAGACATTGTCACAAAACCATCATATCTCCCTTCTTTCTCCTAAGGGCCCCTTTATCCTTTCTGAAAGAAATTTGTTTTCCCCTAAGTGTCCTTTCTCCCCTCCCCTTATTAAGATGGCATATGAGTCCTGAATTCTGCCTCACTGAGTCACACTTTTGTGTACAGATGTGAATAAAGATCTACATTTTCTCTTGCTAACCAGTTTAATTCATGGCCCCTAACTACTGGATTTAAGAGCATAGAGGAGAGGTTTTTTTCTCCCCAACAGGAGAAAATGTTAAGTCAAGCAGCATGCTCCCATAAACCTCAGCAAACTGCCAACTTCTCATTTAGCAACTACAGTTAGACATTTAAAAGTTTCCTTATTCATAAAGGAAGTCCAACAGTTTAAAAAAAAACAGTGTTTTTTAACCCATTCAGATGGGTTGTGACTTTTTTTTCCACTTTGTAGCCCCCTCTACAAACTTTAACTTTTAGCCAAATTTTACTCATTATTTCTGAATATTTACAGCATAGTTAATAAGCTGTAATTTTAGACATTGAAAAATAAGACAAAGTCGTCAAACTAATTATATTATGGCACTGAGAAGATGCAAAATGTAAGACACAGGTAGATCTATAAATTGCCACATGCTTGCAAATTCCAATCATGACTGACTCTCTTTCAAACATCAGTTTTATATAAATACTTATCTAGTAATGCATCATAAACCACAGGATTAAAATAATTCCTTCTGTTATGTAAATGTGGAATTGAGAGCTAAAACTGTTAAACTTAGCAACAATTTTTTTTTTTCAAGAGCAAAGTAATATGGAGCCCAGAGGACTCATAAGAAAACCTTAAGCTAAATCATTATACTTTAAGGGGCACTGGCTAAATTCTGAAGGAGCTGGCATTAAAACAACAACATAGTTTTAAGGCACATAGCTGGCTCAGTCGGTAGAATATGTGACCCTTGATCTTGCGGTTGTAAGTCTGAGCCTCACGTTGGGTATAGAGACTACTTAAAAATAAAATCTTTTTCAAAAAAAAGATTTTATTTATTTGACAGAGAGAGAGAGCAGAAGCAGGGGGACCAGCAGAGGGAAAGGGAGAAGCAGGTTTCCCACTGAGCAGGGAGCCTCACGAGGGACTTGATCCCAGGACACTGGGATCAGACCTGAGCAGAAGGCAGATACTTAACCAACTGAGCCGCCCAGGTGCCCCCAAAATAAAATCTTTAATAGAACTTAGTTTTTTCAGGTATTTAAAGATTTTCATGTGTTGTGTACTCAAAGTTTTTCTTCTCTTGATAGTGACTCCTACCTCCTTCTCCTTAGCATAAGAAAAACTTTCTTAGTGTAAGGAAAGCCTAGTTTAACAGTCCTGGAAATTGTGCATTTAGGGTAAACCACATTATTTTATCTAATTCTACTATACCAAATACCACTATTTGGGGTTCTCATTTTAAATTATTCAAAAATGAATGTTTCTCATCAATTTATCACCAATCATTAATTTATACAATATCACAAGGATAAAAGAGATCACGTCAGGTGTTGGCAACGTTTCATGAAAGCACCAAGGTGGGAAGGGGTGGGTAGAGTGACCACAGATTAGTACAACCACGTTTCATATAGTTTTTCTTAAAAAAAAAAAAAAAAAAAGGGCAAATTGTTAAATTGTTTCCAATTTTCTGTGAAAATGGCAGGATATTAAGATGTGCAAGCAAACTGCTTCTTTCATATCCTCTTAAGGTATCAGTATTTTCTGAAAGGTATTTTGCTATAGGGCTCGCAGAGGAGTGCCTTCCATATCAGATGATACGTAAACAAACAATTGTTTGCTCAGCAGAAAACAGGTTTTTTTGTATACTCTAGTTCAGAAGTCTGCCAAGAAAATAAAGGGAAGGGGGTAGTAATCAAACCCTATAATGCCCACCCATATCCTAGAAGGGAAAAATAAAGCCATTGAAACAAAGTCAATTTAGTGATATCCTGAAGGTCAGCAGTATTTCTATAATACTCACTATGGCACAGAAACAAAGTCTGGAGTGTGCAAATACTTAGGCCACTAGAAGGAGAGCCACATGAGAGGCACAGACTAACTTGGAGAGGTAAGAGTCTGGATTCAGTCTCTGCTTTCTTTTCAACACTTCTAAGATCCTTTCTGCTTTCACATTGATGTTTTTACAGCAGAAACAAGGGTCTCTGAAGAACCGGCCACAGCATTACAAGTCATCCAGTGGTGCCCATGCTTCTCCACTGAGGTGTTGAACAACCTTCTTCAACAAGACTTAAAATGAGTCTTCCAGTGACTCCAGGGGGTGGCAGCTGAACTGCTCATTCAGCAAGCTGCTGGAAAGGACCCCAGTGTCAGTGGGGGCAGCTCTCCATATCTGACTGTGATACACAGAAACTCAGTGGCACACACCTAGCTGCACTGTCAAGAAGGCTGTGCCTTTGTTGCCATATATAAATTCTTTACACAGGAGTGTATCTTGAATGAAAAGTACAAAAGACAATGGTGTGAAACAAATAAACTTATTAAAATAATATAAGATGGCACATGACATGTAGCCAGAAGTCAGAATCTTGTGGCAAAAGAACAGTCTTACGGGCTGTGTGTTGGAACGGCTTAGATTTAGATTTTCTTAAGGCACAACCAAAGTTCTTTAGATTTGTTTTGGCAAGTGTTTTTCTTGCTGGAAGATCATAAAAGTAGGCAGAATTATCTAATGGCATGCTGGCACACTAAGGTAAGGAAAATAGTACTTTGACTAAAACTAAGGCTAATAGGTGAAGAAAAACAAAATTTGTATTGGTTTTAAATTTGTATCAAGGAGACTTACTACATACTGGAGAAATGATAGCAGTATTTTATACCTTTGCATAAGGAAAAAAATGATTCTCCTTTTGAAGTTGTAGCTTCAGGATTTAATCTGGGTCAATGTCACCATGTGGTAAAAACAATCTGGATTTTATAATGCATGAGCAGGAAAAAGTTGCAAAAATGCTACATGGTATGGAGCTACAAATATGGTGATACATCAGCAAAGGGGTCAAATCAGGTTTTTACTCCAGAGAGGTGTTATGTTTGTGAAAAGTGATTCAATTTGTTATATGTTCAAAGCTAAATTAGAACTAGCTGTCTTACAATGATATTTCACTGCCATTTCTTAGCACTTTAATTTTGGTGAGTTCTGTTACAAGTTCAATTAAGTTAGAGCTGTTCTCAACTCTTATATCTATTTCCTTCAAAAAATGAAGGGGCAGATATTCTAATAAGCTTTAGGTAAAAAGGATCCTGATCATTGTCGCTCTAGTTAACCTGAAACATTTCCCTGGGTATAACCATAGCCTCTCTGAAAACTGGAAAATATGGCATAATTTAAAAAGTCAGAGTATAACAATATTCACTGGTAACTTCAAATAAGTTAGGCTAAGAGGATGGAATATGGGGAGTAGGCCAGACCACCAGTCATGTCTGCCTAGCCATAATACCAGTGAAACTTAAAGATCTGCAAAGATCAAAGAAAACTGAGAAACTACCCTTAACTGGCTGGAGGTATAACATTCTACTAGTATCCTCATGGTCTTCATAAATATTACAAGATGGCCCATCCACTCCGATTGGCTGTGGCCACACACAGACAACTCAGAGCCCACTGCAAATCTGGGATATGGCAAGTATGGAACCTAGTAGCAGGATGGAGCTTGCTTATGACATACTGACTAGCACAAAGGCAGACAGACAGTGAAGAACTATCAGACAGTGAAGAACTATCAGAACTATTTTTCACCTTGGAAAATCATTCATGAGGTTACTATGACAAGAATATAAATCAAGGCTTACACTGCTAAGTGCTGGTTCTACAGTTGGCCATCTGGATATGGGGTTTTCTGATACTTAGCTGTTTTGATTATTTAATCAAATATTAAGCAAATATAATTCACATGCAACCCTTATCAAAAAAGGGAAGGAGGTCAATTTCCTATGATCCACACAAACTGTTAACCTGTTAAGAAAAGCCTCATCTTTCCAGCAGTTGAGTATATACACACACATCATGTCTGTTGTTGTTTTTTTTTAAACATTTTAGAGTGAGGGTGAGGAGGAGAAGGACAATGAGATAAAGACACAAGCTAAACATCCAACATGCCCCATTCCTTATTCTCTGTGTGACTGGCAGCATTATTCAGAAAGTCACTCCTTTACTCTGATGGTCATAATATATTTGAATGTATAGATCTTTAAGGATTTCCTTATTCATTTGGCCAGGCCTACGGTAGGTGCTTTCTTGTTTTCTTGGTGGAATAATTCATCAGTGCTTCCTGAGAGGCTCAAACAGGATGACTGGCCAGATTCCAAAGAGAAACTGTTTGGAAACAAGTTAGGGCAAAGTGAAAGAAGGTAACTACTGCATGTCATGCCTGAAAAAGAACCTATGAGCTAGATGTACTAACAACTATCCTGGTATTAGTAGCCTGAATATGGCTACTATATAGTCTTTCCAGACTTGCAACAGATCTCAGAAACTATTTTTATTTAATTTATTTAAATGGATTAAATTTCTATTTTGTCAGGCACGGAGCTGGGCATTTTAATCATCTCAGATTCTTTTTTTTCTTTTTTAAGATTTTATTTATTTATTTGACAGAGAGAAATCACAAGTAGGCAGAGGCAGGCAGAGAAAGAGAGAGAAGAGGAACAGGCTCCCTGCCAAGCAGAGAGCCCGATGCGGGACTCGATCCCAGGACCCTGAGATCATGACCTGAGCCGAAGGCAGAGGCCCAACCCACTGAGCCACCCAGGCACCCCATCATCTCAGATTCTTAAAACAACTCTGTAATGTAGCTATTGACAGCTCCATTTTATTGTTGAAAAAATTGAGGCTTAAAGAGCACAGACTTGCCCAAGGTCATAAAGCAGTACATGGAAGACCTGGTCAAGATTCAAGAGCATCTGGTTCCAAAGCTTGTACTCTGTCTACTACCTTTCCACCCCACCCCCTTCTTCCACCTGGGACCCATCCTCCCAACACCAAGCCTCTCCCAACACACCCACACATGCATGCACACAACGCACATACACTCACCCCTAGGAAGGGAACTTACCTTTACTTTTGGCCTGTATTTCAGGTAAAGAGTTCTTGTATATAAACTAAAAGAAAAGGGGAGGGAGGGAAAGCACTTCAGATTAATTTTTAATTCATACAAACTGGCTTACTGAGAAATTTAAGCATAGTGCCTCTGTACACACACAAAGAAAGCAACCCTAGTAGATTCTTTGTTCATTTAGCAACCATTTTTTGAGGAGCTATTCTATGCAGAACACTTGGCAAGATGCTAAGGAAGACAGAAATGAATACTCTCAGACTGTGACCTCAGGATGTTTGTAGTTTAATAGGGAGCACTTCACTCACACTTGACGATTCATGTCACAACTGCCAGTTTCATCTTTGAAGATATATGGTAGCAAGGATTAAAGTAGAGGATTCTTAGAATATTCTGGAAGTGGTTATATCAGCTCAATAAGGATTACAATACAGGTATGAGATAATCAGGAAGGTATGGAAAGTCTTCCTCACAGTAGCTTTACTGGATTCTAAATCAGTATACATAGCAAGTAAATAACTTGGCTCTAAACTGTTACACATTTATGAAGTGATGGAGTAAAGCTCTAAGCTCAGATATTTTTACTCCCCAGTGTTAACTCTTTGTTTGAAACAAACATTGGTACAGTACTTAAGTCCAAAAGGGCACATATGTTATATTGTTAAATTCTCAAATGATCCCTCTGAAATATTATTTGCGTGCTTCATTCGAAGAGGTACCCAAAGAATCAAAATTTCCATAACTGAAGCTTGAATATCCAAGCTTCTTTTATTTTAGTTATTTAGGATGAAATATGTCTAAAACATATTCTATCTTCCCTTCCTCCTTAAAAAAATCAAAGTAAAACATTTTAACATTAATAGAAAACAAAACAAAAAAAAAATAAGTCAAAACCCTGCCACCAAATATAATCAAAATGCTTCATTTTTTTCTGTATTTACTTTAACCCTTGTCCTGATACAAATTAGTTTTTACACAGGATTAATAATTACCTACATATGATTTTAGTCTGTTTGTTTCACTTAAAAAGCCAAATAATCCAAATATTTTTCTAAGTTGCTATAAAATTTTCACATAATTTTAAATGCCTGAATAAAAGATATACTATAATTTACTTTATAATTCTACCCTATTGTGTAATTTATTTTTCTTCTATTATTATTGTTGCTTTGCTAATTAAGAAATACTGTAATAAACATAATTGAGTTTACACACACATTTTCACTTCTCTGGGTTATTTCTTTAGGATAAGTTCCAAGGAATATAACTGGGATAAAAAAGATAAATATTTTATTTTCACAAACACATATAGTATCAAATTTCTTTCCAAATGGGTTACATCAATTTACACTGACAAGTAATGTGTAATCAAATCATTTCACTGCAACTAAGGAATATAGAAGGAAATTTTAAAATATTATAGAGCTCACTTAATGAATATAAAAAATCTCATTGTTTTATTTAAAAAATTTTCTAAAAACAGGTAATATAATCATTTGGTAAGGATTTGGAAGAGTACATAGGAAAAGGTCTGTCTCCTACCTGGTACCTTTAGCATGGAGATAAACGTTGGTACTTACCAGTTAACATAAACCCTTACAAAGATAATTAGGTATTTATGAGCATATATGTATATTTAGCCCTTTTTCACAAAAATGAATATCCTACCGTTTTAGAAGGCATTTTGATTACCAATTAGATGATCAGTTTTCTATTTGCTTATTTACACCCAATATCTCACCACCACCCCCTTCATCATCTGGAGACTTGGCCTTCTCCTCTCCTTTATTTTTTTAATTTAAAAACAGTTTCATATTTACAGGAAAGTTTTAGGATTGGTATGAAGAATTTCTGTACCCTGTCTCCCAGATGCCAAATTGTTTTCATTTAACCACATTTGTTTTTACACACACACACACATGTCCAAGTGTTTACATATCCTATGGAGTCTTTGAATGACATGATACCCACCACTTCTAAATATTCTAATACGTATCACCATATAACAAGGACAGTGTCCTAAATTACTATAATACAACCCTTCTACTCAGGAAATTAATACAATACTAACATCCAACTCAAGACTTCATTCTAATTTTGTTGACTGTCCCAGTAATTTCTTTTTCCTTTTTGATCCAGTTTGCTATCTAGAAACATGCACTTCATTTAGTTTTCATATCTTAATTTTTTTTAACTAGAACAGTTCTTCAGTATTTCCTTGTCTCATGAACTTGATAGTTTTAAAAAGTATAGGACTTTGATTCTGTAGAAGGACATTCAACATAGAACCATCAATATTTCCTCATAACCAGACCCAGGCCATGCATTTTTGGCAGAAATACTATAGAAATGATGCTGAGCTCATTTCAGTGCATTTTATCAGGAGACACACCATAATGACATGCTCTGTCATGGACAATCTTAACCTTAAATGCACTGTCAAGTTGGTTGCTGCCATTTTTGTTCACTGTAAAGTCACCATTTCCCTCTCCATATTAGTATTTCATGGGGAGATATTCTAAATTACACCAATATGTGTTCCTCATACACCCACCTATCAGCCAGAGCATCCACTGATAAATAATACATATCAACTATCCGTAAGATGGCTGCCAAATGGTAATCATTTGTGCCCATTGTTCCTTCTATATTTGTTATTTGGCATTCGTTTGTAAGGAAGACTTCCCTTCTCATTTATTTATATTAGTATGCACTCACAGATTCTCATTTTATTCAATGGGTTTTAACTTGAAACTCTTGCTATTTAATTTTGATATTCACACTATCTCAGGTTTACAAGGCCAAAGCTTGCCTTTCAGCCTTCGCAGGGTTTCACAGAGCTAGGCAATACATCTATGTGTTAGCATATATATACACATGTATTTTTAATTTACACAACACACACACATCCAACTTCTTCCATATCTGTGTGTATATTTGTGTTTGTGTCATGAGTTCATACTAATACTTTTTAAAAAAGATTTTTATTTATTTATTTGAGAGAAGAGCAAGTGGGGGGAGTGGCAAAGGGAGAGGGACAAGCAGATGCCCCACTTGGCAGGAAATCTGATGTGTGGCTCAATTCCAGGACCCTGAGATCATGACCTGAGCTGAAGCCAGACACTTAACTGACTGAGCCACCCAGGTGCCCCTAATAATTTAAATTCCAATCTAATCCTCTCAAGATTCTGTCTAGCTTTCCCTCTTTCCATATTTGTAAATTCCTTCTGAGACAGTGGAGAAATCAAGCTTTTATGATCCACAATATATTTACTTATTGTTTAAGCAATGAATTTACTTGTTCAGTGTAACCCATTTCCTAACTCCAGTCACCTCCTCCACGCACCCCACCATATTCCTTCACCTGTTTCTTTGCAGGGCAGAGCAGCCACTCCCCCCCACCCCCCAACCAGATCTTCTTGGAAGCTCAGCATGCTGCTACAACTGGCCTTCTTTCCTCATTCCTCAGACACTGAATGCTGCTACCTTGGCACAGCACTTCTTCCCATCATTACCCCGCTTCCCTGAAGGGTTTCCACACCAGGAGGAGAGAAGGAGAAAGTGACAGGGAGATGGAAAGGGGAAGGTGAAAACAGGAAAGGGAAAGTGGGAATGCTAACCTTTTGGGTTTTTTTTTTTTTTAAGATTTCATTTATTTATTTGACACAGAGAGAGAGAGATCACAAGTAGGCAAAGAGGGGGAAGCAGGCTCCCCGCTGAGCAGAGAGCCCACCACGGGGCTCAATCACAGGACCCCAAGATCTCGACCCCAGCTGAAGGCAGAGGCCCAACCCACTGAGCCACCCAGGCACCCTGAACCCTAACCTTTTAAAATAGCATATAATGAGTATACTTTCACCTCTTATTTATTATAGAAATTTACTACTGTATTGTACTATACTGCAGTAATGTCCTTGGGACTTCTTGGGCAGTGTTAAGGTGCTAAGTTTGTAATTCTCAGGCTCAATCTTATTTCTCCTTTTCTATAATTTTTCAATTTCCTCAAACATTTCCTATCCCTTCCTTTCAAATTAGCTATTTCTAAAGTGCTATGGGCTGAGAATCCAAATAATCAATATAGTAATAACAGGTTGCAAAAAGTAAAATAAATATACTTACAGTCAGAGTTCAAGAGCTCTTCTATGATTAATAACCTTGAGCTCTCCAAAGCATGAATGCAATGATTCTTATTTAGCTGCCCAAAAGTCTTTTTTCTATAATTCTCAGGTAGTTATATTTTAGATAATTCAGGTTGCCTAAATAAGTTCTCTCCAGAGAGGTGAGATGCAAATGTTATTTTAAGGAAGTATTCTACAAATTTCAGTTGAGTAAATTTTCATTTTCATATTGGTTCAAAGAAATATTTTTCCCCCTTGCTAGAAATATTTCAGCTCTCTCAATTCTTTTTTATTTTTTTAAGATTTTATTTATTTATCTGACAGAGATCACAAGTAAGCAGAGAGGCAGGCAGAGAGAGAGGAGGAAGCAGGCTTCCTGCTGAGCAGAGAGTGCCATTCGGGGCTTGATCCCAGGACCCTGGGATCATGACCTGAGCTAAAGGCAGAGGCTTTAACCCACTGAACCACCCAGGTGCCCCAGCTCTTGAGAAGAATTTGAGATTGAACATATTCTGACTCCCTTGTAAAGAGATTAATAGGTACACATTCATTCACTAAATCATTTAACAATATATACTGAGTGCTTACAATCTGATAGGTATTGTTCTAAGCATTTGAGGGTAGCAGTGAATAAGATAAAGTCCCTTACCTCAAGGAACTTTAAGTCTAGCTGGTGGGGACAAACAATAAATATATATAAACTGTTTATAAATGTTTTGAAGAAAAATAAGGCCTGGTAAGGGGAGAATGATATGGAGACATTATTTGAATAGTGTGATCAGAGAGAATTCTAATTTCATTTTTGTTATAAATGATTGATTTCTAACAGACTCTTGAGCAAGGGAAGAGAAGTGGCAACCAACTTATCTCAGGAAAAGAGACAAATTAAGCTGGGGACTTTTAACACTCATGCTTTCCCAATCTGCTACTTAGGGGTAGAATGGCTACCCCTAAATTCTGGCTGCTTTTCTCCCTCTAAATTTATTCTCTATAAATAAAGATATGTTGATAAATAAGAAACGGAAATGTTTACATCCTACTTGCTCTAAAAAGGAGATGAATGATTACTTAAAATGTAGATCATGTGTCAGAGGTCAGTTAGTACAATCATCTCACTATAAGGATGAGAAAACTAGGGACACCTGGGTGGCTCAGTCAGTTAAGCCTCTGCCTTTTCCTCGGGTCATGATTCCAGGGTCCTGGGAATGAGTCCCCTATCAGGCCTCTGCTCAGCAGGGAGCCTGCCTGCTTCTCCCTCTCTCTCTGCCTGCCGCTCCCACTGCTTGCTCAGTCTCTCTCTCTCTGACAAATAAATAAATAAAATCTTAAAAAAAGAGGATGAGAAAACTAAGAAAGCTTCAGAGAGGGGAAGGGACTTCTTTAAGGTCACCCAGGGGCAGAGGCAAAGCTAGAATGTAAGTTCCTGATTTTTGTCTCTGACATTTTATATTTACACCATCCTATTTGAAGAGTAAAGGAAAAAACACTTCAATACTATACTAAAAAAAAGTCTCTATTTCCTACCTGAAAAGGATGTGAAGATAAGAACCAAGGCCAGTTAAAATGTGCCACCATGCATGAAACTGTGTGGCAACACCTATGATAGGTGGCACCTTCTTTCGAAAGTTCCTGTGTAAAGAGAGGGGAAAGAAATCACCATTATTACTGTTTTTTTTTTTAATATTTAGCAACTATTGCTGACAGCCTCTGAGCATTTTGAAATGTTATTCTCACATATGTCAATTATTTAATTTTCTTAAGTCTGCTGTAGTCTGCATATTGTTTTCCAAAGTATATTTTGAGGAATAGTGATCCTACCAGAATTTCCATGAAGAAATGATTCTGTGTTCAAAAAAACCCATAGAAAGTAGACTGCAATGTCTAATAGAATGAAGGCTTTGAGAAGTCCTATCAGAACTACACAAGAGTTATTTTCATTTTTTTAAGGTAATGTACTAATGGACAGAACCCTTTCTTCAAGTAATATCTTACTAACACTTTATGAAACAAGTGTTTCCTGGAACACAATCTGGGAAACATTAGTCTACATAGCTATTCACTCAAGAAGCCAGATACATGCTTTTCCCTGCCCTACATACAACCTTCATCTTAGATGAGCATCATACAGTCTACAAAGTACTTTTGGTAAATATTATTTCACTTCATTGTGAGTCTTTGAAGTGGCTATTATTAGCTTTGCTTTACAGATGAAGAACCTGAAATTCAGAGACCGAGATGCCCAAGTCACTCAGCCAAGTGGCACAGCTGAGTCTCAAATTCTACATCTTTTGATTGTGTACCACATTAATTTCTCATTTACTGGAAGGAAAACAATCAATTTAAAACTACTTCTCTAGATATCCCATGAATTTTTGAGACAATTACCCTCTCTAAGAACCTACTTCATTTCTTAGTGGCTCTTAACCCAGAGGATGATGACTTATCTCAGCAGTGTAAGTACTCTCTCTAATGCGGCTTCTGATGGGTAATACAGATTCAGAATCACTCATTCAGAACTTAGTTTTCTAAGAAAGGTATATTACTGTTTGTCTGTATACATTTAAAATATATATTTACTTATTTAATTTTTTATTATGGGAAATTTCAAACATGTGCAAAAGTGAGCAAAATTATAATGTATCCATTATCCAGGTTCAACAATTTAAATAACTTAGCCAACCACAGAGACTCTCATCCACTTCTCCCCTTCCATATTTTGAAGCAAATCCTAGATATTGTATCATTTTAATTCTAAATATTTCAGTATGTGTCTCTAAAGATTAAAAGCTCTTTATAGGGTGCCTGGGTGGTGCAGTCGGTTGAGTGACTGACTCTTGGTTTCTGCTCAAGTTCTCATCTCAGGGTCATGATCTCAGGGTCATGAGATCAAGCCCCAAGTAGGGCTTCACACTCAGCAAGATGTCTGCTTGTGATTCTCTCTACCTGTCCCTCTATCCCTTCCACTTGCACTTGCTCTAATAATACATAAATAAATATATCTTTAAAAACTATTTAAAACATAACAGTAATACTATTTTCACATATAAAATATTAATAATAATCTCTTAATATCATGAAATATTCAATTACTAATTAAAGTTCCAATTGTCTCATGAGTTTAAATTTTATTTATTTATTTGACAGAGATCACAAGTAGGCAGAGAAGCAGGCAGAGAGAGAGGAGGAAGCAGGTTCCCTGCTGAGCAGAGAGAGCCCAATTCGGGGCTCGATCCCAGGGATCATGACCTAAGCCGAAGGCAGAGGTTTTAACCCACTAAGCTACCCAGGCGCTCCTCTCATGATTTTAAAATTTTGTTTTGCAGTTAGTTTGCTTGAATCAAAATTAAAAAAAAAAAATCAACACATTGCATTTGGTTGATATATCATATCTCCTAAGTCTCATATATTTTTAAATATTTTCTTTCTTCTTTTCTTTCTTCCTCCCTCCCTTCCAAAGAGAGTGTGTGCACTCACACCTGTAGGGGGAGGGGCAGAGGGAGAGAGAGAATCCTAGACTCCACCCCGAGCACAGAGGCTGACACACAGGGCTCCATCTCTCCACCCTGACATCACGACCTGAGCCAAAAATCAAGAGTTGGATACTTAACTGAATGAGCCACTCAGGCGCCCCTAAGTCTCTTTTAATCTGTATGTTCCTCCTTTTTCACCCCTTCTGCAATTTATGCAATTTATGTCACGTCATTGATCTTGTAGATTTCTCACAGTCTGAATTTTGCTGATTGCTTCTCTCTGGTGCTCTTCAATTTATGTGTTTATGCAAAACTTCAGGGCACAAAATTTTGAGTTGGAAGGACCCATTAGTTTAACCTGTTGAACATGTTCATTTTATGGAAATTGAGGTACAGAAAGATATTTATCTTAGTGACAGACTAAGCCCAAAGACCCAAACTCAACCTCTAGGCAATACATAATTGCTGACAAGGTGGTAAAGAGAACACTTGCCTTTCTTAGAAAATGACATTAAATATATTAAAGTAAAAAATTATATATATATGATATATATTATTATATATCTATAAAAATTATATATATGATATATATTATAAAATTTTATATATATATATAAGATATATATATATCTTATATGCTTCTTACAAATCCCTAGTATTTCTTCAACACAGCAGATTAGGCAGATTTCAGAGGCCTAATTAACATCTGATCAACCCTATAATCTGTGATATATACACACAAAAATCCCTATAGATATTATGAAATAGTCTTAGGTCCAAATTTTTAGGTTAATGAAACAAGTATTCTCAGAATTTAACTTCAATAATGGCAAAAATTCACTTCATGGCACTAGTAATTCTATATGCTTATGAAATTTTCTGCTTAATAAATTCCTTCCAAAAATATTTCTTAAAGAAATATATCTTACCTCAGTGAATCACAAAAGATGTTGTCTATGTTCCATAGTAGAAATCCCATCAAAAATATGCCCAAGGATGTATAACCCAGTCCTCTGAGCCATGGATAAACCCTGTGGGGGAAAAAAAAGAAGAGCAAACTGAAATTTTGTTAAGACATGTCATGTTCAGAGCTTGAAACCACTGCTTTCAGGAAAAGGAAAGGTTTTCATTAGTATTAAAAGCAAACCTATCAAATTCTCTAATATATTTGCCTATTACATTTAGCCATTAAAAAAATGAGGAAGAATATGCCATTAAGGCTTTGAAAACTGTTTCAAGAAAGTAATCTGAAGGCCCCCAATAACTTTATCAGTCCCCTGGAAGAAGGGTTCGGCTGCAACAGAATTAACATTGAGTCACCTGCTCTGTGTCAGGCAGGCACCACAGTCAATTAGATGCACAGGCAACTGAATAAAATCTTCAAATAAACCCTGTGAGGCAGGTATTAGTCTTTGCACTTCACTGATAAGAAAACTGAAGCTTAGTGAGTTACTCAAAATAAGAACAGTAGCTTATATATTTTTATAGCTTCAATGATGTATCACTGACTTACATTTACTGACTATATTTCAAGTGTACATTTGATCAGTACATTTGTATATATCCATGAAACACTATAATCAAGATACTAAACATGTCCATCATCTCCAAAAGCTAGTTAGAACGTTGTATAAATGGAATAACACAATACATTCTCTTCATTGTATGGCTTCTTTCACTTGGCGTAATTATTTTAAAATTCATCCCTGCTGTTATGTGTATCAATACTTCATTTCCTTTAATCACTAAGTGGTATTCCATTGTATGGATATACCACAATTTGTTTATCTGTCCAAATGCTGGTGGACATTAATGTTGCTTCCATTTTTTTCTATAACAAATAAAACAGCTATGAACACTGATAAGTAAGTTTTTGTATGAATGTTTGCTTTCATTTCTGTTGGGTAAAAAGTTAAGTGAAGAATAGTTGAATTGTACGGCAGGTGAATATCAAACTTATTAAGGCACTGTTAATCTGTTTTCCTAAGTGACTGTATCATTTTACATTTCCACCAGCAGGTATGAGTGTTTTTTATTCTGTATCCCCACCAACTCTTCATTTTACTTGTTCCTTGTAGATGTTAGGGGTATCTCAACATCGTTTTAATTTGCATTTCCCTAATGACTAATGTTATGGAACATCTTTTTGTGCCCTATTTGCCATCCATGTTAATCTTCTTTGTTACAGTTTGTTGAATCTTTGCCTGTTTAAAAAAATTGTTAGCCTTCTTACTGAGTTCTAAGAATTCTTTATATATTCTAAACATTAAGTCCTTTGTTGGATATGTATTTTGTATTTTCTTCAAATCTGTGATTTGCTTTTCACTTTTTTGTCTTTTGAAGAAAAAAATTTGTTACTTTGATAAAGTTCAATTTATCAATATTTTTCATTGTAGTTTGTATTTTTTGTATCCTATTTAATAACTGCTTAACTAAAGTCTGTCTGCAGAGACTTCTATAATTACTTCTAGAAGTTTTATAATTTTAGCTTTTACATTTAGGGATATGATTCAATTGTAGTAATTTTTGTAACAGCATTAACTTTTGTAATGGCACAAGTTTAAGTTCATTTTTAAAATAAGAATATCCAATTGTTCAGGGCAATTTATTGAAAAGATTATCTTTTCCCCTACAGAATTACCTTTGAATGTTTACTTAACATCAGGTCAGTATGGATGAATAGTCTACTTGCGGATGTTTTACTGATCTATATTTCATTTTTACCACCAATACTACATTGTCTTCATTAGTGTAGCACAGACTAAATTAAGAAACGTTAAGTCCTCTAACTTTGTCTTTCTTTTTTTTTTTTTTAAAGATTTTATTTATTCATTTGAGAGAGAGTGCACGTGAGAGCATGGGGGGGATAGGAATGAGCAAGAGAAGCAGGCTCCCCCCTTAGCAGGGAGCCCGATGTAGGATTCGATCCCAGGACCCCGGGACCATGACCTGAGCCAAAGGCAGACACCTAACCAATGGAGCCACCAGGCACCCATGTAATTTTTTTTTTTTAACTGCTTTGGTTCTTCTAGATCCTTTTCATTCCCATATAAATTTCAGAATCAGTTTCTCAATTTTTACCAAAAAAGCTTGTAGAGATCTTGATTGTGATTGCATTAAACTTACAGATCAGTTGGGGAGAACCGACATCTTAACAATACTGAGTTTTCTAATCCATGAAAATGGTACACCTATCCATTTGTTTAGGTCTTAATTTCTCTCAGCAAAAAACTGTTTGTTGTAGTTTCCCAATATGCAGGTCCTACATATAGTTGCTAAATTTTAATCTTCAAACATCTGTGTTTTGGTGCTACTGGAAACTGTACTTTTGGAATTTCACTTTTCAATTGTTTGCTGCTAGTATATAGAAATATGAATTTTGAATATTCATTTGAATTTCATGACTTTGCTGAATTCCAACTTATTACTTCTAGGAGTTTTTCTGTACATGTCCTATGACATTTTCTGCACATGATCATGTGATTTGCAAATGCTATTATTGGATAAGCCTTCAATAGAAGGCTTGAATAGAAGTGGTGATAATACATATTCTTTTTATTCTTCATTTTAAAGATAACTTTTTTTTAACACTTTATTACTACATGTGTTGGTTGTTGTAGAGTTTACAGGTTAAGAAAGTTCCCTTCTGTTACTAATTTGTAAAGGGTTTTATTTTGTTTTTAGTTTATAAATAGCTGTTGAACTTTACAGAATACTCTTTCTAAATCTGCTATCTTCATGTACTTTTTCTCCCTTTTTTTTTTAAAGTATGGTGAACGACAAGAATAGATTTTCTCAAATATTTTCTTATGTTTACCTGTTAGTATTTGTATATAAATGAATGAAAAAGGGTAATTTAAAAACCACCAGGAAAGCACAAATCTGGCTGTGTGAAGGAAAAAAGCATTATTGCCACTGTTTGATGAAGATTCTCAGAGAAGATTAGGTAAAGAGAGTCACGGTCTGTCTTCAGCTTTTCAGAGTACATGATAACCCCATTTAGGGGAGGCAAGAATGAGTCCCAGGAAACACAGGGCTCAACAAAGTGAAGGCATCTGGCAGGGTTGCAGTGTGGGCCAGATGTCACTGAGATGTGATAGAATATGATCAATGGGAGTAGGGTACTCTCTATTTTCTGCTTCTAAGCTTACTTACCAGGGCCAATCTTCAGCTCTCAGCAGTAGTTCAAAGCAAAATTCTTCTGTGGGGTGAAATGAATGTCTTTGGTTATCCAGGCAGCAGGGTACAGAGGAGAGAGCAAGAATTTCATCAGCGCATGGTCCCTACAAGCTAAGTACAGATAAGATTTTGGGGACAGACTACCCATTACTATCAGGTATGAGAATGGGTAATACAGAAGGCCTCCAACATATATGGATCTGGTGTTAACATTGCTTTACTCTGAACTACCTTCCTGACTAGTGTATAGCTATCAGCTGAGAAATTCCTTCCATTCCTCTTCACCCTGAGAATTGCCTTTACATCTCTCAATGTTGGATTTCCTCTATCTTGTATCTCATGTCTTCCTCCTTTTCGGTTTACTCTCTCATTATACACCCTTCAGTAGGTTTCCAGTAATAGTTTATGGGCTATAAGGTTTTTTTTCTTTGAGAACTCAAATATATGAGCTGGTAGTCTGGTTGGCTGCAGGATTCTAAGTTAGAATTCTAGAATTCTAGCTGCCAGTTTTGATAAGCCCCAAACCATTCTGATTTCTGATCCTTCATATGAATATCTGCCTTCTAACTCTACAAATTTGTGGAATCTTCCTTGTCAAGAATTCTGAAACTAGCATGGGTCTATTTCTACCCATTGTGTTGAATAGCCAGTGGTTGTTTCAATGTAATAATTCATGTCTTTCAATTGCAGGATATTTTAAATAATTGTGATAATGATTCCTTCCCTTCCACTTTATCTGCACTGTCCTTCCATCTGGCCTAGTAATATTTCCATTGAGTCTCTTCTCCATTTCTTTCTCATCATCCTGATGGCACCCAGGTGTGTGTGTGTGTGTGTGTTTCTGTCTTTTCTGTTGTGAAGCCCACAGACATGAGGAAAACCTTGACTGTTTCTCCACAGCAGTCGTGATGAGTGGGCCCAAGGGTCCTGAGGCCTTGTGCTCTTGTTTACTCTGGACCACACCATGGGTTTAATGCCTTTCCTGTGGTAGATTCTTATTGGTGGATGGGGGATCATGGACCATAATGCAATCACAATATGTGTTCAGGAGAAGGAATTCCAGTGACTTCTTCAACTGTATCTTTCACATCATTCACTTCAGTTTTCCATTTTACCATATTTTTAGTATCTTGGGGGGGGGCGGAATTCTCTGAATGCTTTTTTATCTTACATCTTACTTTTGATTTCATAGATACAGTGTATTTCTAGAAACATGAATGGATTAATGGTATTTGTTGTTTTGTTATTTTTGAAGTTTTCTCCTTCATGTATAAGTTGTTTCTTCTAAGTTGATCCCCCCTCCTCCCCACCACCCTTATTTGTTTTGGCCTCTGTCTTTCATACTGGATGCATTCATCATGTCTGGCACTGTCTCCTCATTCTTAAGAATGGGAAACTAAAAAGGTGATCACAAACTCTAAGCATGTGGTTGAGGCCCTCAGACTAGTAACCTTTACTGTAGGGTTGTTTTGCTGGGCCAATTGTTAGGGAGCCCCCAAATCAGTATCTTTAGGTCTTTTAGGCTTCTCATATTCCCTAAAAGAAGATTCTCTCAATTTTCTGCTTAGAGGTTTTTACATTCAACATTCAAAGTGTGTAAAGTCACCCAGTTTCTCTGATTTCACCATTATATTCACATGCTCACTGTCTGGCAAAACCCAGTCTAGAGCCATTGTTCACCATTACCACAGAATAAACCTACAGGCTCCTGCAGTTGTTCCGTAGTATGGAGTAGGTGAGAGGACGTAAGCATTTAAGTTTCTTAAGCCTTTTAACCAGTCCTCTTTATTTTAGAACCCAATTTCATCTGCTTTTCCAAACTGTCTGTTGGGTTAATGCTTGGTACTTGATACTTGAGAAAATTATGATGTAACCTGGAGGTTCTTTGTTTAAAATTTGGCTTTCTTGGGTTAGCAGTAATCCATCTATTTTCCAACTTTTAAAATTTTATTCAGTCATCTTGTGGGTTTGTGCTTTATTAATAAATTCCTTTGTTGGAGTCTTAGTAGGGTTTCAGAAGGGAGGAAAATTAGATTGAAGATGTTGATTTTCAATATTATATGTTTTATTTTCATTAATTTCTGCCCTTTCATAGTCCCATTCTTCATTTGTGTGGACTGATTCTACTGATCCTTTCTCTAATTACTGAGGTTGTATGCTTAGTTCATTATTCTTCAGTTTCTCTACTCCTAATGTAAACATCAAAGGCATAAGATTCCTGCTAAGAACCAGTACTTTGTAGTACTTGATCTGTAGTACTTTCACTGTGATTACTTTATAAGTATTATTTCTACTGCGATTTTATTACTTGTATTTACAAGTGTGGTTTTAAGTTCCAAATACATGGGCTATTTTGACTAATTCTTTAACTAATTATAGTACAGTCAGAGAACATGTTATACTTTAAAGTTTGTTGAACCTTGCTTTAAAACTAGTGTTTGAACCATAAGAGACTCTTAACTTCATGAAACAAACTGAGGGTTGCTGAGGGGTGTGGGAGTAAGGTTAGGGTGGCTGGGTTATGGACATTGGGCAGGGTATGTGCTATGGTGAGTGCTGTGAAATGTATAAGGCCTGATAATTCACAGACCTATATCCCAGGGGCAAATAATAAATTATGTGTTAATAAAGAAATAGAATAAAACCATTGTCTGGTAGATTTAATAACTACTTTATGCATGCTTGAGAAGACCAAACTTCTTTAACTTAAATATATTAAATCAATTTGTTATATATTATTTAAATTTTGTCTATATCCTGGCTCATATAGTTACTGTGTTAAAATATTTCAGCATGATGGAGCATTGATATACTTCTCTTTGTAATTCTGTCAATTTTTGTTTAAAATATTCCATGAAAGGTTTAGAATTGCTTTTTTTCTAATAAATCAAATCTTTTAATAATAATGTAGCAAACACATTTGTTTTAAATAATGCTTTAAATTTTTTTCATTATTAAATGGCTAGTCCAACTTTCTTTTAGTCAGTATTTATGTGGCACATATTGTTTTTATACCCTTTTCTTTTTAAAATACTGTGTACTGGGACACCTCGGTGGCTCAGCAGTTTAAGTCACTGCCTTCGGCTCATGTCATGATCTCAGAATCCTGGGATGGAACCCCACATCAGGCTCTCTGCTCAGTGGGGAGCCTCCCTCCCCCTCCTCTGCCTGCCTCTCTGCCTACTTGTGATCCCTCTCTCTCTCAAATAAATAAACAAAATCTTTTTTTTTTTTAAAGTACTGTGTATTTATGTGGATTTTTTGAGACTAATCAGGTGATTTTTTTAAAACAGATTTTATTTTGTTTTATTTGACAGACAGAGATCACAAGTAGGCAGAGAGGTAGGCAGAGAGAGAGAGAGAGGGAAGCAGGCTCCCAACTGAGCAGAGAGCCTGGGGTGCAGTCCCAGGACCCTGGGATCATGACCTGAGCTGAAGGCAGAGGCTTAACCCACTGAGCCACCCAGGCACCCCAATCAGGTGGGTTTTATTATCAAATGTAATAATTCTATGAAAATTCAGTATTGTAGTAAGTATTACTTTCTATCTTAAAGTCTTTCAGAGCTTTGGGCAGAAAGCATCTTAAGCATCAAGTATAAACAACTCTTCTGATCTTGAGTACCAGCTGTCACCAATTTTCATAAAAAAATTTTTTTTTTCCCCTACTGCAGTTAAATGGCCATTGCTAGTCAGGTGAAGAGAGAATGTCTGGTTCTCCATTCAAGGTATTAAAGTAATGCTAAGTAAATGAAAACAGCAGCTACATAAATCTGCATGACCTATCCAAGTCAAGGATAATAGCAGTATCTTAAAGAAACGAGCACTCAGTTAATCAAATCCTATTTTCCTCTTTGGAGTTACATAAGGCAGCAGTACTAGCTAGCTACAGTCTAATATGGCACTTTTGTAGCATAAACACAGCAAAACACATAGTGCTAAACACTGACAGCATCAGTACCTGCTCTAGTCACTTCAGTGTTCACCTCTCTGTCTAGCATGTTGACTATAATACTTTTATAGTATTATAAAATACTTGCTTTTAAAATTTTATATATGATTTTATATAATTTTAATATAATTTTATAAAATACTTGCTTTTTAGTATTATAAAATATTGTGCTTTTAAGTTTTAATCATTTGACAGTTAAGGCATTAGAAAAAAAGGTTTAAGGCTATAACTTAATATATACAAGCATTCACTTCAATTAGTATATTGCTTTCTAGATTATACTGTTGAAATATTCTCATTTTATGATATTAAAAACTACGAAATTTCTGGGGTGCCTGCATGGCTCAGTGTTGTTAAGCGTCTGCCTTTAGCTCAGGTCATCATCCCAGGGTCCTGGGACTGAGCCCTGCATCAGGCTCCCTACTTGGTGGGAAGCCTGCTTCTCCCTCTCCCACTTCCCCTGCTGGTATTCCCTCTCTTGCTGCTGTCTCTCTCTCTGTCAAATAAACAAATCTTAAAAAAACCCTGTCATTTAAAAACTATGGAATTTTTAAAATTAAAGTCCAAACCTCAGTGATGGGAAAAGTACAATATAAAATAATACACATGCAGCCACAATGTTCAGTTACAGTTTAAACTAGAAATTACTAACTACACACAGCTGCTTCATTTTTCGTTTCACATTTGGCTCCTAGTTCATTCCTATTTGCAACTGGTACCTGCTGAGAAAGGAGATAAAATTCTTAAGCTAAGTATGTTTTGTGTGTGCAACATACTGTGTATTTATGTTTTAATCACGCTTTTTATGAATAGCACATAGCTGGATTTCTTTTCCTTGCTTGAGAATCTTTGTTTTTTAATTGCCTAGCTTTATCCATTTATATTTACTGTGATTATTAATATATTTTGAATTATTTCTATCCCTTTATTTTCTGCTTTGTATTTGTTCTGATTTCTCTCTGCTTCCCCTTTTGCCCTTCTTTTCCTAATTTCTTTTGGACTCAGTTATATAATTCCATTTACTCCCTCATGTTTTTGAAAGTCAGTACAAAATCAATTGCTCTTTCTAATGGCTATCAAAAACACACATGTAAAAATCTAAAATTAATCACTGTCTGTACCTTCTTCCCAAATAAAAAGGACCTTAGGAACTAACTGTGTAACTAAGATTATCCCCTTGTATCTAATATTATTTTGTTCACTGCTCTAGTTTCATTTAAAAACATCTCAAATTAGATATGAAATAGTCACAATATTTTGTTCAGATAATCCAAAAGATCTCTCATTTTTTTTTGCAACAGCTAAAGTAGTTCCTAAAAGGAAAGTCTTTTAGTGAGGTATATTGGCAAACTTTCCCCATTTTTGTTTGTTTTAAAATGTCTTTCTTATCCCTGTTTTTGAAAAATATTTGGGTATATAATTCTAAGTTGATGGTTAATTTCTCTAAGCATTTTGAAGATAACAGTCTACTGTGTTTTGGCTTCCATTGTTGCTGTTGATAAGTCTTGTTGACTATTCCCTTGTTAATACATCTTCTATCTCTGGATGTATTAAGATCTTTGTCTTTGGATTTCAGTAATTTCAGTATGCTTTTTCTATAGGTAACAATCAGAATTCAGCTGCAAATGATAGCTCTATTTTGAGCAGAAAAGAATTTAACCAACCATAATGATGAATGAGCACGGATTAGGCTCTCTAGAAATGACTCATGAATACTATCACAGAATTATCTTGCCAAAGGAACTTTTTTCCTTTTCACATTTAGGAAGCTGGAGAATTGGGAAGCCTCTGGACCACTGTTGCACCCAGCATCATACAATAACCTTAGCTGTAGCTACCATCACACTTGTTTCCAGAGCCATGATGCACACCCTAGATTCATACTAGTAAATGGATGCCTTACATACTACCATTTCTCTCCCCCACTTAACTTGGTTCTGAATTCAATCTTATGTGAATTGAATACATGTGATTGGCAGAACCTGAATGTATCTGGAAACTTATCAGCAAAAGAAATAAGGGAAATAGAGATTTTAGCTTTCTAGCATCTACATTATACCTACTATCTCTATGAATATCTATTCTGTCCCAATTGTTGCTATTCTTTCCCTTGGAACCATAATAAGGATTGTTATTTCCCTATAATGCTTTCTGGCTTATTTCTTTAGACTTGCCTTCCAATTTAATTAATTATCTCTTCCTCTGTGTCTAATTTAATGTTTAGCTTATCCATTGAGTTTTTTTTATTTCAATATGTATATATATTTAAAGATTTTATTTATTTATTTGATAGACAGAGATCACACAAGCAGGCAGAGAGGCAGGCAGAGAGGGGAGGGGAGAAGCAGGCTCCCTGACCAGCAGAGAGCCCGATGTGGGACTCAATTCCAGGACGCTGGGATCATGACCCGAGCCAAAGGCATCGGCTTAACCCACTGAGCCAACCAGGCGTCCCTCAATATATATTTTTTAATGTTGGAAGTTCTTTGATTCTTTTTCAAATCTGGGATTTCACTTTTGATAATCTCATGTTCCTTTCCATTTCATTAAATATTTCCTAAATAGTTATCTTATATTTCAGCATCTGATTTGGGGGAGTTTATTTCTAACTGATTTGTATTTCTCCTGAATTTTACTTATGGGAGTTTACTTCCTTCTCTGGTTTTGGAATTGATTGTGCACACTTGTTTGATCTCCAACCAATCTGCAGAAATCCTATGGGGCTTACATGAAACTACAGTTCTTTAAAGATAATTTGCTTTTGCTTCTCTCAGATATACTGGGGCTCTAGGAATGTTGGATCTGTTTAAGATAATTTTATACCTGAAGTTTCCCAGACAATAAAAGTCATGTGTATTTGAATCCGAAATCTAGAGGGAAGGCAGAACAGTGACTACAAATTCACAGAGGAGTCACTTTTCTTACCTAAAACTGAAGCTAAAAGATAAGGTGCCTTGTAACTGCTCATGATCTCAGAACTCATTTGTCAGTTGAGTTTTCAGCACCTTCTTCACATTTGATGCTTTAGAATTTTCTTTACATTTTTTTTTTAGTTCAGCTATGCATTTAAAAGGATGTTTGTTGGGCTTTATCCACAATTTCTAAATGTTTTGTTACAAAAAGAGATTTTCAGATATATCTTGTCATAGTTAAAACAACAACAACAACAACAAATTCCCCAGAAAACAAGTTCTAGAGTTTCAATCTGATTTTAAAATATCTTTACTGATAACCACTTTTCTGAGTTCCAGGAGTTACCATAATAACTAAGACTTCAAGAAACACAAGCTTGATGGACAAGACAGATAAATAATGAACAATACTAAATGAAATGATCACCAAATGGAGATATAAGAAAATAGCTGTGGCAAGACAGATAAAAGAAAGATGTTTTATTTCCTAGGACTTCCACTGTTACACCACTTTTTACAGATCTGTCATTTGTGTTTCTAAAAGTATTGGTATCCTATTTTTTGGACTTGATAGGGCAAGAACTGTATTTTATGCTTCTTTACACTTCCCTAAGGTGCCTACATTAAAGGCAGAATAAATTAGGGACGGGATGCCTGGGTGGCTCAGTTGGTTAAGCAGCTGCCTTCGGCTCAGGTCATGATCCCAGGATCGAGTCCCACATCGGGTTCCTTGCTCGGCAGGGAGCCTGCTTCTCCCTCTGCCTCTGCCTGCCACTCTGTCTGCCTGTGCTCATTCGCTCTCTCTCTGACAAATAAATAAATAAAATCTTAAAAAAAAAAAAAGAATAAATTAGGGACTTCTGCTTCTGGAAAGATTAAACAGGCAAACTTTCCCTTGCTCTTCCCACTAAGTACAATTAAAAATCCTGAACATTATATAAAAATAAACATAAGAAGACTCTGAGAGGTGGAGAGAAAGCGGCCAACAGGCTAGAGACTGTGGGACCTGACTTACACTACAGTGATAAGTTCCGTGTGTTTTCTTTTTGCCTTATATATCCCAGAGTTGGAACTGAAGATGCTAACAACCCAGAAATGCCAATAGGTACAGACAAAAAAAACCTGGTCCAACAAAAGTCTGCTGTCTCTAGCCAAATGACCAGGAAAGAGGCAGCCTAGCAACACTGAAAATTTACATAGTAACTACTATTCTATAGCCAAATACTGTGATGTTTGGCTATAGAATAGCCTCTAGCCTCACCCCCACTCATGCTGCAAAGACTGAGTGAGGAGTCTAGACTTCCTTCCTCATCAGGCCATAAGAAGGTGGGACTATAACAAAAGATCTAGCATTCGTGTTATTGGTGTCTTAGAAGGAAAGAAGAAAGGCAGTGTTGAAAAATTTGAAATTTAGCAAAAAAACTCTTCCCCCCACAACAAAAAACAACACCATAAACCCACAGATTCAAGAAACTGATTGAACCTCAAACATGTTAACAACAACAACAAAAAAAACACATCAAGACACATCACAGATAAAATTTTGAAAACTAAAGACAGGGGGAAATCCCAAAAAGAGTTAGAGAAGCAACACCTCTCCTATACTGTAGGAAATAAACAATTTGAATGACAGGATTTCTCATCAGAAAACCTGAAGGCCAGGGTGCCAGGGTGGCTCAGTGGGTTAAGCCTCTACCTTCGGCTCAGGTCATGATCTCAGAATCCTGGGATCTAGCCCCACATTGGGCTCTCTGCTCAGCAGGGAGCCTGCTTCCCCCCCACCCCGCCTGCCTCTCTGCCTACTTGTGATCTCTGTCTGTCAAATAAATAAATAAAATATTAAAAAAATAAAAATAAAAAAGAAAACCTGAAGGCCAGAAGAAAGTTTTCAAGTCCTGAAAGAGAACTGTCAACCTAGAATTCTGTATCCAGTGAAAAAATCAAGATACACTGTCATATGAAGAAAAACCTAGAGGATATAATGCCAACAATCTACCCTAAAAAGAATGGCTAAGGAAGTTTTCTAAACAGAAAAGAAATGAGGAAAGAAGGAATCTTAGAATATTAGAGAGGAAGAAAGAAAAATGGAAAGAGTAAAAATATAAGTAAATATAATGCATTTATTTTTCTTTCCCTTTTGATTTTCTTTTTTTCCTTTTTTTAAGATTTTATTTATTTATTTGACAGACAGAGACCACAAGTAGGCAGAGAGGCAGGCAGAGAGAGAGGAGGAAGCAGGCCCCTGCTGAGCAGAGAGCCCCGACGTGGGGCTTGATCCCAGGACCCTGGGACCATGACCCAAGCCGAAGGCAGAGGCTTTAACCCACTGAGCCATCCAGGCTCCCCTTCTTTCCCTTTTGAATTTCTAAATTATGTTTTATGGTGGGGCAAAAATCATAATACTGTCTGATATAGTTATAAATGCATATTTTAAGTGGTGCAGGGAAAAGCACTGCTGTAGGTTAAATTTTTCCCCTCAGAAAGGATATGTTGAAGACCTAAGTCCCAGTACCTCAGAATGTGACCTTATTTGGAATAGGGTCACTGCAGATATAATTAGTTAAAATGAGGTTATACTGGAGTAGAGAGGGCTCCTAATCCAATATGACTGATGTTCTTACAAGAAAAAAACCATGCAAATACACGGAAATACAAGGATGACACCATGGCATGACAAAGGCAGAGACTGAAATTATGTGGATAAAAGCCAAGGAGTGCCAAAGATTGCCCCAGATCACTGGAAGCTAAGAGGTAAGGTTGGATTCCCCTACAGGTTTCAAAGGAATCATGGCCATACTGAAACCCTGATTTCTGATTTCTAGCCTCCAGGACTGTGAAACAAAAAATAAAACTATAAATCAATATTCTTCATGATTACAGATGTAAAAATCCTTAACAAAATATTAACAAGTATCATTTGGCAACATATAAAATAATTTTATGCCATGATTAAGTGGGGTTTATTCAGAATACAAAGCTGGTTCAATATCTGAAAATCAATCTATGTAGTAACAATAATACTCATAGATTGCTGAAAAAATCAGATGATCAAATCAACTGATATTGAAAAAATGATGAAACTGAACTTCCTCAACTTGATAAAGAACCTACAAAACCCACACAGCTAACACTGCACTTAAGTTAATGGTGAAAGACTGAATGTATTTCCTCTAAAACTGAAAACAAGGCTAGGAAATCTAATCTCACCACTCTTATTCAGTATAGTCCTGGAAGTTCTACATAGGATAATAACGCAAAAATGGAAATGAAAAGCACATACATTAGAAAGGATGATAAAAAACTGCCCCTATTTGCAGCAAATCTCAAGGCATCTATAAAAGTCTTCTAAAACTATTTTTAGAAGGTGGCAGAATATGAGATAAACATAAAGAAAACCAACTGTATTTCTACATAATAGCAATGAACATGTGGACACCTAAACTTAAAAATAAAATGCCATTTACAATTGCTCAAGAAATGGAAACTCCAGGGCGCCTGGGTGGCTCAGTGGGTTAAGCCTCTGCCTTCGGCTCAGGTCATGATCTCAGGGTCCTGGGACTAAGCCTTGCATGGTGGGGGGGGGGG
>ML109140.1:0-10586 GCA_003697995.1 Taxidea taxus jeffersonii
CCAGGATCAATAGCTCTGTGGTCTAAGACCCCGGCCAAAGAACTAACGGGATCCAAATGCAAAATGAAGAAGGCGTACTGTCCTGCCCATCAGGGGAAAGCAAGTCCACTGTGGTGTGCTTACTGGAAAGTCCAGGAAGACAGGAGGATGGCGTGTGACAGGGTGGTGGCAAGGGAGGAGGTGGCCGGACTGTAGATCTGCTTTGAAGGTGGAGCTCATAGACTTGTGAATGAATTAGATGAGAGGTGAGAACAAAGAGAAGAACTAACGATGAGCGGTTTGGCTTGAGCAGCTGGGTGGATGGTGTTGCCAGTGGCTGAGAAAATAAGACTGTGGGAGAAGCCGAACTGGTCAGTAGGTATGTGGCGGGGGGCGGAGGGAGATGTCAAGAGGTTTGGCATGTCAAAGCAGCGATGTCTATACTCCTTCTAGGTGGAAGTGCTGAGCATGCAGTTAGACTTAAAAGTAAGGAGTTCAGGGGCGCCTGGGTAGCTCAGTGGTTAAGCATCTGCCTTTGGCTCAGGTCATGATCTCAGGGTCCTGGGATCAAACCCTGCATCAGGCTCCCTGCTCAGGTGGGAGCACAGGTGGGAAGCCTGCTTCTCCCTCTCCCATTCCCCCTGCTTATGTTCCCTCTCTTGCTGTCTCTCTTTCTCTATCAAATAAATAAATTAAATTAAATTAAATTTTAATGTAATACGTTTGAAAATTATCAGTGTGTAAATACTATTTAAAGCCCTGGGGGGTGCCTGGGTGGCTCAGTGGGTTAAGCCTCTGCCTTCGGCTCAGGTCATGATCTCAGGGTCCTGGGATCGAGCCCCACATCAGGCTCTCTGCTCAGCAGGGAGCCTGCTTCCCCCTCTCTCTGCCTGCTTCTCTGCCTACTTGTGATCTCTCTCTCTCTCTCTCTCTCTGTGTCAAATAAATAAATAAAATATTTAAAAATAAATAAATAAAGCCGTATCACATAGCTATCATATAGGTGTGACTGTAGAGAAAGAAAATGCCCAGGGAAGAGCTCTAGGACATTTCAACATGAAAGCAGTCAGAAAATAAAACCGTTTCCAGTAAGGGAGTCTGAAAATAAGGAAGAAAACTCGGACAGCAATCCAGTGTCTCAAGACTGCTGAAAAGACAGGAATTCACAATAGACTGGTGTTTTTGTAATATCGTGAGCAAATGGTGACCTTGACAAGAGGTTCCCATGGCAGAGTGGGGACTGAATGCCTGGCTAGAGTGAATCCAGGAAGGGACAGGAGAAGACAAAGTGGATATAGCAGTTATGGTCACTCTTTTGAGGGAATTTTGCTTGAAGAGCAGAATGGGGAATCAGGTCAAGGCTTTTTTTTTTTAATGTGCTGGTGGAAATGACCCAATAGTGGGGGTAGAACTAGTGACAGGGACAGCTGCATGCGCAAAGTAGCTAAGCAGAGGAGCTGAAAGGCACAGGTGGAAATGTGACCTTGGGTAATAAGGAGGAGAACTTCTTAACTGGGCCAGGAAGGTTACAGAGTCGATGGGCAGAGGGATGAGGGGAAGGGACAGCAGGGCAGTTCTCTGGTGACTGCTTCCAGTTCCTCCATGAAATAAGGGGCCACAATATCAACTAAGAGTGAGGAAGCAGGGGGGAAAAAAAAAAAGGAGTGAGGAAGCAGGGGACTTCAGGGGAGAGAAGAGGGTGTAACATAGACATCTTGGAGGGTAAAGGAGAGTAAGAAACTCAGTTTCTAAGACGAAAGGTATTTTATGTATAATGTCATCTTTGGTTCTGAGTCGGTTCTTAATGCCAGACACATGTTCTAAAAATATGGTCCCAAGAAACACGGAAAAAGAGAAGTGAAAGAATGAAGGCCTCTTGTTTCTAATGCTGAAGATGGGAAAGCAGGGCCTTGTGTTCAAGACAGCACACTATTACGATCCTGCCTGCGGGTAGATGCATCTTGATGTGTGCGGGGCTCTGTTCTGGACAGCCGGTTTGTACAGCACAAGATGGCAGCATCTCCAGTCCCACATGGTCCCCTGAGCATGGCCAGCGAGAGGTGAGGAAAGCAGTGGCCTTCACCCCCTAAGCTGTGGGCTCAAACTAGTATGAATAGCACCACATCGAAGGGTTGATGCCCCAAACACTGGGTCATGGGGAAGCCCAGCTGCCTCCCTTATCTCTAGGAGGAAGGCCTGAAGGATTACCACGCAGCCTCCTCCCCCAACACACACACACACACACACACAGAGCAGACTGGTGTCGACTCCTGCCCCGGACACAGCCCTGATCTGCCTGTTACCACTGCCATTTCTACCTCATAAGCCACACCCCGCCCTGAGTACCAGGATTGGAACCCATCCCAGCATTCAACAGCCATCTGAAGGGGAACAGTGGATGCCCCTGATTTCTGTCCTCCTATTATGGGCCACGATTTCAGCCCACTTGGCCCATAGGCTGACACCCACTCCCCTCCTCACCCCTAGCCCCAGGCAGCCAAGCATTCCCACTAGCACCACCCCGGGGCCTGGCGGTGGCTCTGTCCTGCCTTGCTCTCCTGCATCCTAACTTCCTTCTAGGGAGGGGGAGACAAGTCAGTGTCATGTCTATTTCAGGACACCATTACATTCCGTTTTAAGCAGAAATCAGCCAGGACTTTTTACTCTTATACTTTATATTTTTATGCTACTCTAAAAGTACTCTAATAAGGAAAAAGAAGGAATTACAAATAAAATGAATAGTAAAAGAAGGCATAAGAACTTAAGATTCTTTCTGCATAAATATCAAAGCAAAAAGTATTACACATTCACATAATGGTTACCAGGACACAGCAACACTGAATCTTCTGATATTGACAGCCCCCCAAGCATTCTGATATCGGTCAAATCATTTGTTATCTTGGCCCATCTTCAACAGTCCTTCAAGGTCTAATTTCTCTACTCAGATCACAACATATTCTAAATATAAGCAACAAAGGGAAACTCTTAGAAAATGTCTTAATATTTAAAAAAATAATGTATCTTCCGATATTCCTTTAAAAGATTTGAACTCTTAACCCCAAGGTAGATGACTACCCTTTTACTGGCATGATACATTTCAGGATATCAGTGTGCCTCATATAATGAATAATTATTGAAAAGAACTATGACATTTGGGGGGAAAGAAAAGAATTCTCAAAAGGGAGCTGAAACTTTCACCAGTGTAACTTCATCTGTGACTCATATTTTATACTGGAAATACTTACAGTTTGTTTTATATTATAAATTGGTCTACATAATACCCCCATTTAAGATGCCCAAACTCTGGGGCACTTTGCTTGGTAGATGCCAGGCTGAGAAACACGAGGTATGTATCCTGGCTGTGGTTCCTGAGACTGTGAGCCAAGTCACAGCTAATCGTGGATTTAGCTCCCCCTAGCGGTGGTGCATGAACCTAACACACATGATGCTATCTAAAAATTGAAGGGGATCCGAGGGCTTATCTAGTTAAGACCTCCCCCTTTACAAATGGGGAAATTAAGGGTCTGTAAGAATAAGGGTGGGGGCGCCTGGGCAGCTCAGTAGGGTGGGTGTCTGCCTTCGGCTCAGGTCATGATCTCGGGGTCCTGGGATGGAGCCCCACATCGGGCTCCCTGCTGAGCAGGGAGTCTGTTTCTCCCTCTCCCTCTTCCTCTGTGTTCTCTTTCTCGCTCTCAAATAAATAAATAATCTAAAAAAAAAAAGTATTAAGAGTGCTGTCCAAGGCTCCTGGTGGGGAGTGGCTGACCAGGGAACAGAACCCAGCTCTCTGTCTTCGTCCAATTTAAACACCTCCCCATACCTGTACACAGTGAAGCTAGGAAAACACCCCACCACCCCACCCCCAAACTTCCAGCCTTTTACAATCTCTTGAGACTTTTTATCTGTACCATTTTAATATCAAATTCTTGGACAGGACTCAGAATTGGGTTGCTGTAAATACAAGCGAACACACAGATGCTGGCTCAGACTCAGACCCGCCCACTGACCAGGGTGTGGGCCTCCCATCTCTATTTTCACCTGCTCCCCAGGTGCTTCGCCTACTTGGCCAGATATGAGAACCACAGTCATAGGGAGTCTGCAGCTGTCCCTGAGTCACGACCAAGATGAGTATGTTTATATGCCAATCACCGTCATCGTTCTGCCATGTCTGGGCTTTACCCTTTTATCTAGCTGGTGTAGTTTGCTGGAAAGGGATAGGATCAAGTCCTGGTGCTTCCTGGACCAAGGCAGGTTCCCTCCTGGCAGATTACTTGGCTGGACTTTGGGGCAATCACAGAGCTAGCCCTCGGCTGCCTTTCTCGTATCCCATGACACAAGAGTCACCTTTCGAGGATGTGATCATCTTAGCAAAGCTCCCAGAGGATGCCTCTTTGTTGGTCACCCTGAGAAATACAACCACCCAGCACCCAGGCTTTCAGGAGCTCATCCATGAAGGCTCCGCGGTTGGGTCAACATGGAATGAGAGCAAGAGCAGAGGGTGGGAGTTAAGAGAGATGGGTCGGAAGCAGGACGTTCCTAGGGAAGGGAGCAGTATAAGCAAATGCCAAAAGCCCAAAAGAGCCTGCCCAGCACATGAGAGACGGCCAGGAGAAAAGCCAGCAGAGAATCCTGGAAACAAGGATGGGTCAGAGAGTAGAAGGCTTAAAACAGGCCCTTTAGGTGTGACAACAAAGGGGTTATTGTGAACGAGGCCAGGGACATTTAGTTATGTTTCTGAGGCATGGACAGAGAAGGAGGAAAGGAGATGAGGCTGAGAGTAGACTAGTGGCTTTGGGAATTTAGGATGTCATAAGACCAGTGAAATTTTTGGAAATCAAACAAAACAAAAATTAAGAACCAAAATAAGGTTGCTAACTTTTTTAATTTTTCCAAGTTTGGATAATTTGTTAAAATTATCATGTTTTAAGGCCATTATTTCATAAAAGAAGGAGCATTTTGGGACACCTGGGAGGCTCAGTCAGTTAAGCACCTGCCTTTGGGTCAGGTCATGATCCTGGAGTCCTGCATTGGGCTCCCTGTTCAGCAGGGAGTCTGCTTCTCCCTTTCCCTCAGCTTCTCCCCTGGCTTGTGCTCTCTCGCTCTCTCACTTGCTCACTCCCTCTCAAATAAATAAAATCTTTAAAAAAAGAAGAAGAATGGGGCGCCTGGCTCAGTGGGTTAAAGCCTCTGCCTTCGGCTCAGGTCATGATCTCAGGGTCCTGGGATCGAGCCCCACATCCGGCTCTCTGCTCAGCGGGGAGCCTGCTTCCTCCTCTCTCTCTCTCTCTCTCTGCCTACTTGTGATCTCTCTCTGTCAAATAAATAAATAAAAATATTTTTTAAAAAAAGAAGAAGAAGAAGAAGAAGGAACATTTTAACTCTTCCCAAAATAGGAAGGCCTAACCTCCAATAAAGGATGGTCATTTAGACTAGCTCACTCGGTAAAGCATGAGACCCTCAGTTACAGGGTCGTGAGTTCAAGCCCCACTGGACATGGAGCCTACTATTAAAAAAAAAATGACGATGATGATCATTTAAATGGAATAAACTTGGTTTGATAACAAACCCTTCATATCTCATTTACTGTTTTCATTTCATCGTGGATTATAAAATTCCACTCCCATTGATGATGCTAGTTTCCTGAGGGTGAACTACCCTGTAAACTTGTTTCGTTTTCCCAAGGAGAAAAGAAAGAGATTGGCTGCAAACCAGTCTAGAGTTTTTGGGTTCTTAAGGATGAGGCTGATTTGAAAAAATTTCCGAGAGGAAAAAACAAATGAAAGATTTAAAAATAGGAACGAAGGGGCCCTGCTTCCCCGCCTCCTCGCCTGCCTCTCTGCCTACTTGTGATCTCTGTCTGTTAAATAAATAAATAAAATCTTTTTAAAAATAAATAAATTAATTAAAAAAATAAAAATAGGAACTAAATGCAATATAGTACGCCAGACTGGTTCCTGAAACAGCAAAAGGACATTAGTGGAAAAACTGATGAAATATGAATAAAGTCTGTGGCTTAGTTAATAGTATTTTATCAGTATTAATTGCTGAGTTTTGATAAATATCCCTGGTTATATAAGATGTCAGTGTTAGGGAAAGCTGTGAAGGGTATATGCAAACTGTGTGTATTATCTTTGCAACACTTACAAATCTAAAATTATTTGTAGGGGCGCCTGGTTGGCTCAGTCTTACTCGTCTGCCTTTGGCTCAGGTCATGATCCCAGGGTCCTGGGATTGAGCCCTGTCTTGGGCTCCCTGCTCAGTGAGGAATCTGCTTCTCCCTCTGCCTCTGCTATCCTCCCTCCTTGCCCCTCGTGCTTGTTCTCTCTTTCTCTCAAATAAATAAATAAAATCTCTTTTAAAAAAATAAAATAAAATAAAAAATACAACTATTTGTTTTAGCTCAGGTCTTGATCTCAGGGTCATGAGTTCAAGCCTCCCATTGGGCTCTCTGCACTGGGTATGGAGCCTACTTTAAAAAAAAAAAAAAGCTTTTTAAAAATAACAACAACCCAGAAGAGCAAGGAGATAAGTGGCAGACTAAATTCCCTTGGCTGGGACCTTGGAGCCAGGTGGCAGGCAGCGCTGGCCTCTCAGAAGAGAGGAACACCTCCCTCCCAAAGGTCAGAGGAAAGGGTTAGACTTGGACACAAATAATTTGCTAATAAATTTGCCTGCAGAAATTTGAAATGGAAATTTTTTTCTTTTCATTTTGTTTGAAATGGAAATTTTTTTCAAGGTAGCAAATGGCAAGACAAAACAAAGTAAATGATAAATATAGGTGAAAACTAAGTAAATGGTATGCAGATAAAATGTAGACTGAAGACAGAAATGAGCGGTAACTATTACATGGAGAGAAAAAGGCAGCAGCCCTGGACCATTCTCCATCTTCAAAAAATTCTGCTCTGCAAGGATACCGAGAGCTGAAATCAGCAACCCAGAAAAGGCTGCCTTTGGAACAGCAGGTAAATTACGGAGGATATTTCCAAGACAGTACTGAAATAATGGCAGGACGCTAAGAGGAAGCCATCGAGAGTGAAAGGGAGCAACACCTGGGGAGAAGACAGTTGCTCAACGTCAGGAATAAATTGCACAAGACACCGCGGTTGCTGCCACTCTGACAATGCCTTCCATTTCATTTCGGGAACAAGCACGGGCCCTAGCAGAAGTTTTCAATAGATCCTCACTAGTATATTCATGTGTTTAAAATTGTTTTCATTGAAAGTAGGAATAATCAGCTTCTTATCAGCAGCAAATCTTTAATACATATTTTAATGGAAAAAATATATAGCGATTAATTATAATACTCCCTTCTGGCTCTCCATTTTTAGGGGGAAAACCAAGTAAAAACATAAGCTTTTATCCTCAAAGAGTATACATGAAATAATATAGGTTATATTATTTAAAATGTATATATATCAAGAAATATCATGGCCAAAAAAAAAAAAGAAATATGATGGCATGATTGTGGAAAAAAAGCGTTGACTTTTTAGGTAATAAGATTATGAATTAGGGGCACCTGGCTGGCTCAGTCAGTAGAACATGTGACTCTTGATCTCAGGGTCCTGAATTTAAGCCCCACATTGGGTGTGGAGCCTACCTAAAATAGAAAAATAAATATAAATAAAATAAAAATGGGTGAATATGGTCTTAAATATTTTTTAACATTTTATTTTATTTTATTTTTTACTTATATATTTTTTAAGATTTTATTTATTTAGGGTGCCTGGGTGGCTCAGAGTTAAGCCTCTGCCTTCGACTTGGGTCATGATCTCAGAGTCCTGGGATCAAGTCCCGCATCGGGCTCTCTGCTCGGCGGGGAGCCTGCATCCTCTTCTCTCTCTCTTCTTGCCTCTCTGCCTACTTGGGATCTCTGTCAAATAAACAAATAAAATCTTTAAAAAAAAGGCGGAACACAAGCAGGGGGAGCAGGAGAGGGAGAAGCAGGCTTCCAGCCAAGCAGGGAGCCTGATGTGGGGCTCAATCCCAGGACCCTGGGATCATGACCTGAGCCGAAGGAAGACGTTCAACCAACTGGAACCACCCAGGAGCTCCAATATTTATTTATTTTTAGAGAGAGATGGATCTGACTCATGTGGGGGGAGCAGGAGAGTGAGAAAGAGAAAGTGAGAAAGACTTTCACTGAGGGCAGAGTCCTTTGTGGGACTCAATATCATGACCCTGAGATCACAACCTGAGCTAAAACCAAGAGTCAGATGTTTAACTGACTGTCACCCAGGTGCCCCATGAATAAATGTCTTAAAAAAAAAAATCATGATTTAAATAATCTTAGGAAATGTTGCATGCTTTTTTATAAATGAACATTGCCCCAGTATATTACAACTAAATACCAAGTTAGGTTTCTTCTGTTTCAAACAAAATCCAAATCTGATTAATTTAAGCTGAAAAAGGATTTTTTTAAAGATTTTATTTATTTATTTGACAGACAGAGATCACAAGTATGTAGAGAGGCAGGCAGAGAGAGGAAGGGAAGCAGGCTCATTGCTGAGCAGAGAACCTGATGCGGGGCTCGATCTCAGGACCCTGGGATCATGACCTGAGCCGAAGGCAGAGGCCCTAACCCGCTGAGCCACCCAGGCGCCCCCCCGAAAAAGGATTTAATGGGAGGACAGTATGTGTGTTTAGGAATAACTAAAGGGGCAGGAATGAAGGCACCTTCCAAGATGCAGGGAGAGGAACCAACAATGGTTGCCTCAAGGCCCTGACGTTGGATGAAATCCACACCAAGTGCATCTTCTGATCTCATCATTCTGCTGAGTATTCAAAATAGTGGGAAGGAGTCTATTTTGTCAGCCTGAGGCATGGGGGAGGACAGGGCACTATGATGAATGATTCCCCAAAACCATCGACATTGTGAATAGATAATTCTGCAAAGGGCTGTTAATGGAAGAAAGGGAGACAGAGAAGACTCACTACTTGATGCCTTCTTTCATGTGGCCATGCCTCTGCTTGAACTGTTGCCTGGACTTGGAATGCCCCTTGACCTGAAATGCCCCTAGTCTTCCAGACCACCTGGTGAGCTCTTATTTTACCTTGAAAACCCAGAAAAAATAACTCCTTCTGTGAAGCCTGGCAGAGGAAATCACTTTGCACTCTTTGTACCTCATACACACATCCTTTGTTGAACTGCTCACATTTATACTGTAATAATCTGTATCTGTTAGGGCCTCTCCTATTAGACTGTAAGTTTCTTGAGGGCAGGAATAAAGTCTTTTCATGTCTGCTACCTCTGTGCATAGAACAGTGCTCATGATCAAGTAAATATTCAACAGATGCTTGCTGAAATGAATGCAAACAATAAACTATGAGGAGGGAAGGAAAGAAGGAAGGAAGGGAGGGAGGAAGGAAGGGAGGGAGGGAGGAAGGAAAGGAGGGAGAATGGGAGGGAGGGAGGGAGGGAAGGAGGAAGACGAACTTTGAGGAAGCGCAAGGAAAAATCCCCATAGACACAAAATAATTATCTGTTACCTGCGCAAATCTGCGTGATGTTTGAGAAAGCCTGGCAATATCTTCAAGATCCAGATAAGAAATGATATTCAGGAGCAAATTGTCTGAGAGCCGTTCAAGGAAGTCAAATTTACCTTCACATAAATTGAAGACATAGTCTAATATTCTTGCACCAAATATTAAGGCAATTTGGACTGTAATTCAAAGAAACCAACAAACCAACAAAGTTACCATATGCAGACAGGTAAAAACTATGATCTTTATCAGTAAGTTGTGCTACAAGGCATTCTTCCCCAGGGAGTAATGTTGGATCATGCCAAGTTATTCCCACCTTCATCAAGCTGCCTTTGGTGACATGCATTTGTGAGATATTTGTTTTCAAGTGCTGTCCCTGCCATGAGATTGGAACCTTTGAGGGACACTCACTGTTTTAACCCAGTGATGGACCACATCCCCTTGACTTCATCAGCACCAAATTCCAGTCCAGGCATCCATCCTCACTGTTACCCCCGAATGAGAAAAGATGCTGGTCCGTGTGGGTTTTCTACTACCCTCCTTCTCCCCAAATTGGTCTGAAACATATTAATATCTCTTAATTTTAGCTGATTTTTGTTCCCTTATTGTTTCTCCACCAAACTTTCTTCTTCCCTCTTTACCTTCTTTCATCCCTACCTTTACATAAAGGGGAAAAAAAATAGAGAGAAGCAAAGAGGAATATAAGTGGATAGTTCATGAAAACTGAGTTAACGTTTGCCTAATATCTTCTATACTTTTCATTTATTTCCAAATTAGAAAACAGTTCCAAAGAATCATCCAGTTATAATGGTCTATATTAAATCTGTTCAATGCAAAAAAGTAGTAGTTTGTTTCTTTTTTTAACTCAGTTCCCTTAAAAAAAAAAAAAACAAGAAATGGTTAATAAATCGGAAAACACGTTTGGAAGGATATGTATTCAAATTTTAATAGTGGTTAAATCTGGGTGGTGACTTTCATTTTCTTCCTTTTGTTCATCTGTATTTTCTCATCTTTCTACAATAAACCTGTATAACCAGTGTGACTTTTTTTAGATCCAGGAAGGAAGGAAGGGGGAAAAGGAGGAAGGAAAGAAGGGGGTAGGGAAAGAAGGAAGAGAGGAAGGGAGG
>ML109140.1:10596-38100 GCA_003697995.1 Taxidea taxus jeffersonii
AGGAAGAGAGGAAGGGAGGGAGGGAGAGAGGGACGAAGGAAGGAAGGGAAGCCCACTACCTCCTCATATGAGAGAGGAAGACAGAGTGATGATGGAGTAAGCTTGTGGGTTCCAGTGATCCCAAAGCTGGGGACTTTCTTGGTTTCTTGAAGCTCCTTTTTTCCTTTCTGACTCTGAAAGTATCACTAAAACTAGCCTTCCTAGAGACCTGTTCTTAGAAAAGAGAGCTCTCTATTCTACATGGACTAAATACCCAAGATTTAGGGACCACCTTCCTTCCTCAGCCTGAAGCATTTCCTCTGAAGCAAGTAGAATGGTACTGTCAGAAACCCTGGGCTCTTTCTAGAACCGTGATTCAGCTGGTTGATGGGTCTTTGATTTCAGACTGGATGTGGGGTGAGGGCCATGTTTATGTCAAAGCCCTAATTGTGCAACTCAGAAGAGCTGGGTATATAAGATTTCTTTCCAAAACTGGTTAGTCCAGCATTCCAAAGGCATTAAGGGTTTTAGTGGCTTCTGAATTCCAAGTGCTTCCAATTCAAAGCACTTCTGAAGTCCAAGGGCTTTCCAGAGGGAAAAATAACTCTGTCAAAAGTTCAAGTCTAAAGGACTGGTATCATGGAGAACTCCCAGCCCACCAGCAGAATAAGAAGAAAAGGCAATACTTGGTTAATGGAGGGAGAAAAAAGGTTAGTATAAAACATCCCTTAATATAACTGGAGATGTTTGTTCATTTTTAAATGCCAGGAAAACATGTTTAATGCATCTTCAAATGTATTTTATGAAGTCTCTACCAGTAAAGTCCTTAAAATGTAAAAATTATAAAAAGACATATACACCTAAGGATGTAATGTGACAGTTTCAAAGTGTTTGGCATTGGGGTATCTAGAAAAATATTTTTTGTTTATTTGTATTTTTTTATGTAACCAACATTTATTTCTTTTGAAATAACAAACAAAAAAGTTAAAACAAAATCCATTTTGAAAATCACTGCTTCCTGTTGGACTGTGTGTCTACCAACCTCCAAGATGGCTCCACAGAATCTCTTCTCCTGGATTTATTTTTCTGTGTTTCCATCCCACACTGAGTTAGGGCTGATCTATGTAACCACTAGGATATTGCCTAAATGACATTCCAAGTCTTTGTCATAAAAGACAGTGGGGATTCTGCCTTGCTGCTGCTTCTTGGATCACTCCCCCTGGGAGAAGACAACGCCATATGCTAACAATGCTCAGCAGCCCTCTGGAGAGTTCCATGGGCAAAGAAATTGAAACTTCCTTCCTGGCTACAACTGCCACTTTTTCGTCAGCCACGTATGTGAGTCATCATGGAATCAGAACCTCCAGATGACTGAGGCTCCACGCAACACCATACGAGACCCAAACACTGAGCAAAGCTGCTCCCAAATTCCGGACCCACAGAAACCATTTGAATTAATAAACTATTTATTATGGTTTTAAGCCATTAAGTTTCTGGGTAGTTTGTTACACAACAAGAGACAATAAGGATTGGAGTACTTCCAAGTGTTGTGGTGCCATAATGGAAGCCCATGATGTGGGAATATCTTTGAAATTGGAAAGCGTATGGAAAATTTGAATGAGTTTGAGGAGGGTGTTAAGTGCAAGGCTGAAGAGCTTTCAACAAATAGCATAATAAATAAATCAACGGCTGGTTAGTAGAAGCTTGGTAGACTCTGAGGAGGGTTTACAGGCAAGGGCTTAAAGGAAAGTGAAGAAAATATTATTGAAAACTGGAAGATGGGAGACCCTTGTCATGTAGCGGCAGAAACATTATTGTGTTTGTGACATAAGAAATAGACTTAAGGGGAGGTGATTTAGCTACGTAGAATTCCAAGTGTTGAACATGCTGACTTCTTCTTGCTTCTTAAAGTAAAATGTGAAAGCAAAGAGAGAAGCTAAAGTAGGATTCTTTTTTTTTTTTTTTAAGATTTTATTTATTTATTTGACAGACAGAGATCACAAGTAGGCAGAGAGAGGAGGAGGCAGGCTCTCTGCTGAGCAGAGAGCCCAATGCGGGGCTCGATCCCGGGACCCTGGGATCATGACCTGAGCTGAAGGCGAGGCTTAACCCACTGAGCCACCCAGGTGCCCCTAAAGAAGGTTTCTTAAAAAGCTGCCAGGTTTTGAATATTCTCTGCCTCCTCAGACGGCAAACAATGCTAAAATTAAGAAATGGTTCCAAGGCAAAGATCAAATCCCGAACAAGCTCAGGAGAACCTGGTATGAAGATGAAGATGAGTGCATGGCTGGAAAATGCTTTGTTAAGAACCATTCAGTCAAATGTTAGTGCTTCGAAGAAGCTGAAGGGTATTGCCGCTCAGGAGTCAAGAGCAGAAACCAAGGTAGAGAAGGGCTTGTCTCAAAAAGGTGTGTAGGTGTGATTTTGCTTAATGGAGTGAACCCCAAAAAAGTAATAGACAACTATGACTTTTTTTTTAAAGGTTTTATTTATTTATTTGACAGACAGAGGTCACAAGTAGGCAGAGAAGCAGGCAGAGAGAGAGAGAGGAGGAAGCAGGCTCCCTGCTGAGCAGAGAGCCCGATGCGGGGCTCGATCCCAGGACCCTGAGATCATGACCTGAGCCAAAGGCAGGAGCTCCATTATGTCATTAATGTCCTTGGGTTCTTTTATCTTTCTGTTCCACATTCTTAGGATGTGGCTGTCACCCTCAGCGTCACTCTAAGATGGTCTCTGTCCCCTAGACATCATAATCATGCCAGTTAAGAAACTCTCTGACTCTTTGTTCTGGCTCAGGTCACGATCTCAGCCCCACATCAGTCTCCAGGAGCAGCAGAGCATCCAGGAGTCCGCTGAAGTTTCCCCCCTTACTCTGCCCTTTCCTGTGCATGCTCTCTTTCTCTAAAATAAATAAATAAATATTTAAAAATAAATAAATAAATAAACTAGTATACCCCAAACAAAATACAGAGCAAACACTGATAGAATTATGAAGAAAAAATGATAACCGTCCACTACAGTGGGAGATTTTATAACCCTCCTATCGGTACTTAATACATCACACAGAAGTGAAGTTATAGAATATTTGAGTAACACTATTTAAAAGAGTTATTCAGTGGACATTGCTGTAGAAAGACAAAGATCAAATATTAGTGAGCTATGCATCCAAATTAAAAAAAATGGTTACCTCCCTCAATTAGAAGAAAATATAAAGATAAGAGCAAAGATTAATAAAATAGAAAAGAAACAGTGGAGGTGATCAGAGAAACAGAAGGGTTGATTTTTTAAAAGATTAATAAAATAGATAAACTTCCAAGAATAAATAAGAAGAAAAGGACAAAAGCATAACTCAGTCCTATTAGGAATAAAAAAAGAATATAACTAACTTCAGCAGGGACTTAGAAAAATTGTTACACTGGGGCACCTGGGTGGCTCACTCGGTTAAGCATCTGCCTTCAGCTCAGGTCATGCCCCTCATCAGGCTCCCCACTAGGCGGGGAATCTGCTTCTCTTTCTGTCCCTCACCTCACTCGTGTTCTCTCTCTCTCTCTCTCTCTCTCAAATAAATGAAATCTTGAAAAAAAATTGTTACACTAATTAACTTAAAATTAGTCCTATTGGACAATCCTTCAGAAATGTATAATTTATCAGTTCTGACCCAAGAAGAAAAAGAAAACCTGAGAGTCTATAACCAATAAACAAATTGAATCCACCGATCAGATTAAAAAGGCAAACCTCAAGCAAAGCTTCAGATCCTCACTGCTTTATAAGTGAACCTTACAAACTCTCAGAGAACAGACAATCCATATTTTATTAATTTGTTCCAAATAATGGAAACAGAAGGAAACTTCCAAATTAAGTTATGAGGCTGCTTAAACTAGCAATGATGGTAGGCAAAAACAAAGTTGCATGTGAAAAATCACTTAGGAGTATATGTGGCACAAATTCTAAATACAATGTTAGGAAATTGAATCTATCAACACATCAAAGACATAGATAAATTTTGACCAGTATAGTTAATCCTGGGATAATCCAAGGATGGAATAACTTCAGAAGACTATTTGATATAGTTTGCCATATTAACAAATAGGGGGAAAAATGATTACCTCAAAAACCGAGGAAAATTATTTCATATAATTCTAACACCTATTTATGAATAAAAACTCTTAGAAAATTAATAATAAAAGGGAACTTTTTTAACTTGATTACCTGATATAGGCTAGTTACCAGAAATCTAGTAATAGTAGCAATAATAATAATAACAAGCATGTGACTCTGGGTCTCAGGGTCATGAGTTCAAGCCCCATGTTGGGTGTAGAGCTTACTTATAATAATAATAATAACAACAGTAACATGAATTTGTACAGTATCCAACATTTGCCAAGTACAGCTCTAATACATAAACACACACACACACACACACACATATAGTGCATATATATCATATGTATAATCATTTGGTCCTCACAATAACTCTACGAGATGGGTACTGTTATTATTCCCGTCTTAAAGAGAGAAAGATGAGAAATAGGGTAAGTGATTTGCCCAAAGTCATGCAGTGACTAAATATGAAATGACCCATGCACAAGGTTATTCATCTTGGCATTATTAGTATTATCACAAAATTGGAAAGAATCCACATTTCATCTCTGGGATTCTGGTGCACTCACACAAAGAAATACTATGCAGTTGTGGGAAACAAAAAGGAGGAAGAGGAGTAGGAAGAAGAGGAAGAGGAAGAAGATCTTTAAAGGCAAGAACTGATCTCCAGGATATAGTGGTGGAAAAGTAAGCTGTAAACACTACAGATAGAATGCTGCCATTTGTATAAGGGGTGAGGGACTACAAATATATATATTCGTATATATGTATCATATAATAAAATTTATATTTATATAATATATTATATATTAATACAAATAATATATTACGTATAATATGTTGTATATAATATACAATATATTAATATAAATTAATATATAAATATATCCCTATATTTATATAACATATTATTTATTAATATTTATACAACATATATTCTTTTATATTATTATAAATATATTGTTATATAAACACACACATACATATATATGTGTGTGTATATATATATATGAGTTTGTTTATATGGCAGAGAGAATCACTGAAAGGGTACGTAATGAATACAAGGGCTCTTAGCCTAGGGCAAGGCAAGGAAAGGGTGGAGCAGAGAGGGATGAAACCAAGCCTCTGAATGTATACTGTTTTACAGTTTTGACTTTGGAAACACACAGGCTTTATATAATCTTAAAATTGAATTTTAAGGAATGCCTGAGTGGCTCAGTCAGTTAAGTATATGCCTTCAGTTCAGGTCATGATCCCAGAGTACTGGAATCAAGTCCTGCATTAGGCTCCTTACTTGGTGGTTAGCCTGCTTCTTCCTCTGCCTGCCACTCCCCTTGCTTGTGCTCTCTCTCTCTCTCTGACAAGTAAATAAATAAATAAAATCTTCAAAAAAATTAATAAACCCCCTAGCAAGGCGTCATGAAAAAAAGGGAGAAAGCACAAATAAACATTATCAAGGAAGGAAAAAGAGAATAGCACTACAGACACTACAGCCATTAAAAGAAGAGGATATTATGAGCAAAGTACACCAAAATATTTGATAATTTGGATAAAATTAAGTAAATGTGACAAATGTTAACATCTTTTGTTAGTGCTTTTGGGTATAATATTATCTTCTTTTTTGTAGGTTTAAGATATTTCTGAATTTTAAAGAAGGGCCACATGCTCCCCAATGTTCAGAGCAGCAATGTCCACAATCACCAAACTGGAAAGAGCCAACATGCCCTTCAACAGACAAATGGATAATGAAGATGTGGTCCATTTATACAATGGAATATTACTCAGCTATTGGAAGGGATGCATACCCAACTTTTGCATCAACATGAATGGTACTGGAGGAGATTATGCTGGTGAAATAAATAAAACAGAGACAATTAGCACATGGTTTCACTTATTCGTGGACCATAAGGAATAGCATGGAGGACATTAGGAGAAGGGAAAAATGAAGCAGGAGAATTTGGAGTGGGAGACAAACCATGAGACACTATGGGCTCCAGAAACAAACGGAGGGTTTTAGAAGAGAGGGAGGTCAGGGGATGGATGAGTGTTCTGATGGGTATTAAGGAGGGAACGTATTGTGTGGAGCACTGGGTGTTCTACGCAAACAATGAATCATGGAACACTACATCAAAAACTAATATGTACCATATGGTGACTAACATAACACAATAAAAAAAAATTTAAATAGTTTAAATTAAAATGTAAAAAATTATTTTAAAAGGCTTATTTATTTAGACAGAGATAGTACAAGCAGGGGAAGGGGGGGCAGCAGGCAGAGAGAGAAGGAGAAGCAGGGAACCCAGTGTGGGGCTTGATCCCAGGACAATGGAATCATGACCTGAGCCAAAGGCAGGCACTTAACTGACTGAGCCACCCAGGTGCCCCAAATTTTAAAGCTTTTAAAGAGCAAGGTATAGGATATAATGTACAAGATTCTTCTTTTTGTGTTAACATATTTTACCATTTCTGGAAGGATATACAAGAAAACTGTTAATGATGGTTGTCTCAGAAACTGGGAACATGGGGCCAGAGAGAGACTTACTTTTACTCTAAAACCTCTTTAAGCTGATTTAATTTTTGTATTACTATGTGTGTGCTCATTTTTTTAATATCAAAAATTAATAAAAAAGTGATAAAATACAAGAAGAGTGTTGCTGAGATCTGCCTTCCCTGCTCTGCAGCCCAGAGACAGGCTCCCACACTTCCTCAAAGTGCTGCTGCCTCCAACATTCTCCCACTCTACATTCATCCACAGGCCCCCACCCAGCATGGGCAGAAACTAGAAATCCAGGCTGAAGTCAAGGAGTAGCTGATTCTAGAGGACAAAAAGAAGGAGGCGAGTAGGCTAAAGAGGTGGTGGGTAGTCCTGAGAAAACAAAGTTCCAGGTCAAAGGCTAAGATATGGGCTAAGTGAAGAAGGGACCCAGAGAAAATGGATCATGGGTCCACGGCATGGGGCTGACACAGATTTGGGAGTAAGGTAAAGCCAGTAATTTTCCACTCTTATCTGTCGTACCAACATCCCCAGGATCTAGAACTCAAGCCAATATTAGTATTGATTAGTATTGATATTATTATCAATACTAATTATATTAGTATTGATAGTAATATCAATACTAATCAAGTATTATCAATACTAATCAAGTATACTAATCAAGCCAATATTAGGATTATTAGTATTGATAGTATTATCAATTTTCTGTTATAGTCCTCCATTTCAAACATGCAGTCCTGTTTTTTTCATAAATTATATAAATGTCCAAGAAAATTTCAATTCTTTGCATCTGAACTATATCACCCATGCTTCCTTTTACAAGCAGTAGCAGAAATTAAAAAACTTTGTCAGTCATTTCAGAAGATATGGTTGTTGAAGTCATTTGGTTTTTATCACAGGGATTTTTGTGGATTGGCCTAAATACTTAACCACCACTTATAACTCATTCAAAGATCAAAGCAATCAACTTTAGAGTGGACTTAAGTTGGAAAACAACTTATTTTTAGGTTGGATTCAACCTCAACTCATGAGTCAGCACTTGCAACTGAGTTTACACAGGCGCATTTTTGCTTTAAACCCAATTTTAACAATATTTCCAATAGCTAATTTTCTGGCAAATCCTACTTCTTTAACTTAGGGGAAAAATACCCATAGATGTTTCTTCAGATTTTTAAAGGTCTCAGAGGAAAAAAAAAATTAAACTTCATAGACAAGTGGACAAAGAAGACAAACAGGCAAATTACAGAAAGGATATGAATAGTAATTAAACATGACAGGATGCTCAACTTACTAGTTATCAGGAAAATGCTAATTAAATATGACACTATTTTCACCAACTGACTGGAAAAGATGAAAAAGAATAGCAATACCTAATTAGTGATGGCAAAGGTGCAAGAAAACCATATCCTGTCGGATGGAGTATAATTAATACAGCAGTTTTTTGGAACCCCATCTGTGAGGACAGTGAAGTAATTGGCATTTTATGCAAATTTTGGATTACTCAAAGTTAAAGTAGGGTGACATCAAAATTATTAAAGAAGTCTCGTTTTATGAATAAATGCTGAAATAAGTTGCCCTTTAAAATTCTTTCAAAACTAAGGCACCTGGGTGGCTCAGAGGGTTAATCCTCTGCCTTCGGCTCGGGTCATGATCTCAGGGTCCTGGGATCGAGCCCCACATCGGGCTCTGCTCAACGGGGAGCCTGCTTCCTCCTCTCTCTCTGCCTGCCTCTCTGCCTACTTGTGATCTCTGTCTGTCAAATAAATAAATAAAATCTTTTAAAAAATTTTAAAAAAATTCTTTCAAAACTAGCATAATTAGGGGCCCCTGAGTAGCTCAGTCAGTTAAGTATCTGCCTTTGGCTCAGGTCATGATCTCAGGGTCCTGGGATCAAGTCCCGCATCAGGCTCCTTGCCCAGTGGGGAGCCTGCTTCTCCCTCTGCCTGCCTCTCCCCCTGCTTGTGCTCTCTCTTTCTCTCTCTGACAAATGAATAAATAAAATCTTTTTTTTTTTTAAAGATTTTATTTATTTATTTGTTAGAGAGAGAGAGCGAGCACAGGTAGATAGAGTGGCAGGCAGAGGCAGAGGGAGAAGCAGGCTCCCTGCCGAGCAAGGAGCCCGATGTGGGACTCGATCCAGGACACTGGGATCATGACCTGAGCCGAAGGCAGCCGCTTAACCAACTGAGCCACCCAGGCGTCCCGAATACATAAAATCTTAAAAAAAAAAAAAACCCTAGCATAATTATAAAGGTCTAACAAATTAGAGGTCATGGCATCCATCCTATGGCAGGCCTACTCAAGCTAGCTAGCAGAAATACCATTGCTGGTCAAGTGAGCCTTGGGCTACAGATGCAGTAACAAAATAAAATACTCAAAATAAAATACTCTATCAAAATTTATAATGTATATTTTTTGGGTCCTAGTAATTCCATGACGAGGAATCTATGTTACTAATATTCGCACATAAGGGTGCAAAGATAAATATGCCCCAGAATGTGCCCAAAGTCTTTTGAAAATGCCCATCAATGGAGGTCTATTTCTACCAAGAAACCCCACACAGCCTTGGAAATGGACGAGGTCTTTCTTTAGGCATGCTAACAGAAAAAAAAGTTCACAATATAAAGTAAGTGCAAAAATTAAAGAATTCAAGATTGTATTTTTGTAAACAAACACACACAATCCCAAAAAGAAAGAATTCAAATGCAAAAGAAACTATTTATAGCGGTTATCTTTGGGGAGTAGAGCTTGGAGGAAGAGGGAAGGAATTTTCACTTTAAAAATTTTAAATACCGGGACGCCTGGGTGGCTCAGTTGGTTAAGTGGCTGCCTTCGGCTCAGGTCATGATCCCAGCATCCTGGTATCGAGTCCCACATCGGGATCCTTGCTCGGCAGGGAGCCTGCTTCTCCCTCTGCCTCTGCCTGCCTCTCTGTCTGCCTGTGCTCGCTCGCTCTCTCTCTCTAACTAATAAATAAATAAAATCTTAAAAAAAATTTTTTTTAAAAACCATAATAGCTAGTTGTAGGTGTTAGGCAAATTCTTAGCTTTCATTCAATTACTCCTCATAAGGACCCTATGAGCTGATGTTATTATTCCCATTAACAACAGTTGAGGAAGCTGATACCCAAAGAGATTAAATTAGGGGTGTCTGGCTGGCTCCAATGGTGGAACTTGCTGCTTTTGATCTCAGGGTTGTGAGTTCAAGCCCCACAGTGGGTGTAGAGATTATTTAAAAAAAAAAAAAAAAAAAACAGACTAAATCATTTGCCCAAGGTCACACATGTAGTGCGTTTGATGCCAAGATTTGAATAGGAATAATCTTTATTAAGCAACACTCAACTGCCTGCTAATAGTTTTCTGTGTACATAAGTATGAATGGCTTTTTGTTTTGTTTTGTTTTTGTTTTTGTTTTTTAAAGATTTTATTTATTTATTTATTTGATAAAGAGAGATCACAAATAGGCAGAGAGGCAGGCAGAGAGAGAGAGAGGGAAGCAGGCTCCCTGCTGAACAGAGATCCCAATGCGGGACTCGATCCCAGGACCCTGAGATCATGACCCGAGCCGAAGGCAGCAGCCTAACCCACTGAGCCACCCAGGCGCCCCTGAATGGCTTTTTAAATAAATATATGAATTTTGTCTTTTAAAAATGCAAATCTAGGGATACCTGGGTGGCTCAGTCATTAAGCATCTGCCTTTGGCTCAGGTCATGATCCTGGGGTCCTGGGAGTGAGCCCCGAGTCAGGATCCCTGCTAAATGGGGAGTCTGCTTCTCCCTCTCCCTCTCCTCCCCCTGCTTGTGTTCCCTCTCTCACTGTCTCTCTCTCCCTGTCAAATAAATAAATAAAATCTTTAAAAAAAATGCAAATCTAGGGGTGCCTGGCAAGAAGGGCAGAATCAGAGAAGAGTCAGAGATGTGACCACAGAAGCAGTATGAGAGAAAAAAGGGCTGGATAGGCCATCATCACAGCCTTGGAGGACGGAGGAAGAGGCCAGAAGCCAAGGGGTGCAGGTGCCTCTAGAAGCTGGAAGGGGCAAGGAAACAGATTCTCCCCTAGAGCCTCCAGAAGGAAGGCAGTCCTATTCACACCTTGAGTTTAGCCAGATGAGACTTCTGAACTCCAGAAATATAAGACAATAAACCATTATTATTTAAGCCACTACATTAGCGGTAGTTTGTTACAGGAGCAATAGGAAACCACTACAATTATTAATTACTAATTTAGTAGTGATACACTCTGTTTACAAGATTACAGGGATTCCCCCACCTGAAAAGTGTGTATTTTGCTATGGGCTGAACTATGTCCTCCTGACCTCCCCCAAATCTATACACTGAAATCGTAAACCCCAGAACCTCTGGAGTGTGACTGCACTGGGAGAAAGGACCTTTATTTATTTTTGAAGGTAGGCACCACGGCCAATGTGGGGCTTGAACTCATGACCCTGAGATCAAGAGTCAACCAACTGAGCCAGCCAGGCCCCCCCGCCGGGAGAAAGGACTTTGAAAGGTGAGGCTAAATGGGTCATATGGGTGTGCTCTAATCCATTCTGACTGTTGTTCTTAAAAGAGGAGGAAATGTGGACACATGGAGAGACACCAGAAACGGGCACACACACACAGGAAACAGGCCCTGTGAAGACACAGTGGGGTGGCCATCTGCAAGCCAAGGAGAGAGGCCTCAGAAGAAACCAACCTTGCCAGCACCTTGAGCCTGAACTAGCCCCCAGAACTATGAGAAGGTCTATTCCCGGTGTTTCAGTCATACAGTCTGTAGTACTCTCATGGCAGCCGAGCACACTCATGCAGATTTATGTGATGTGTTCCTCCAGATCTGCTTATAACTACCGTAAGTATAAATATACTAGTAAGTTCTAGAATTTACTCCTTGTGTTCTTATATGAATTTAGAGCCATGAAAATAAAGTTTGAGCACAGTAATTTCATTATTTTAAACAATATTCCGTTCATCAGAAAATGTATTTTCATTCATTTTAACAAACATATACTAAGTGCCTACCAGGTACCTGATCTTGAAAAAGGAATGATTAATAAGATGTGGTCCCTGGGCTTGAAAAACCGTCTTAAAAGTATCAGTCTGCTAGTGTGACCAGACTTGGTGTAAGGACTTCTTTCCCTCTCTGGAAGAAACCATTGATCAGAAACCTGAACTCTGTCAGGACCAGATTTATAATTAAGAAGGATCTGTTTTAGAATTTACCTTGTCCCACTCCCTAAGAGTTCTCTCAAATAATTCATATAGCAACTATTTACGGAGTATTATTGCTCTAGGTGGGTGCCAAAGACCCACTGGTAAGTAAAGCAAAGTCTTTACCATAGTGGAATTTACATTCTAGTGATGGAGACAGACAATAAATGAACAAATAACATAGATTATATCATGTGGTGAAAAGTGTTATGACAGATCCGGTCTTCCAGGGTAAGGAAGGGGAGGTTGTTGTTTTATGTGGTAGTCAGGAAAACACTCTCTAATAAGGTAGTTTCAGCAGAGACCTGAATGAAGAGCAAATCAGGGGGACATCTGGGAAAATATATTCTTAACAAAGGGGATAGCAAGTGCAAAGGCCCTGAGGTGGGAGCATGCTTGGTTTATTAAAGAAGCACCAGGGAGGGCAGTGTGCAAGTAGAGTATGCAAGAAGGGAGAGTGGCTGAAGATGACTACAAGACTTGGATTTTTACCCTGCGTGAGATGGGAAGCCACTGAAAGGCTTAAAGCAGACAAGTGATGTGACCTGATATATGTCTTGAAGGGCTGATTCTGGCTACTGTGACGAGACCACACTATTGTAGGGCAAGGATAGGAAAAGTGAGACCAGTTAGAAGACTAACTCAGTAATCTGGGTGAGAGGTTGTTGTTGGTTGGACCAGAGTTGGAATCGGTGAGAAATGTTCTGTATTAGTTGTCTACTGTTGAGTAACAAATGATTCCCAAATTTACCAGCTTAAAACAACAAACATTTATCTTCTTAGGGTTTCTGAGATTCAGGAATGTAGGAGTGGGTGGTGCTGGCTCAGAGTCTGTTTCTCCTGAGGTTCAGTCAAAACCTTATGTGAGTCTGCATGATTTAAGGCCTTGACAGTGGTTCTAGGGTCCACATTCAAGAAAGCTCCTGAATATGGCAGCTGACTGAAGGCCTCAGTTCCTCATCACATGGGCCTCTCCACAAGACTGCGCTGAGCCACAGCAGCCAGCTTCCCCCAGAGCAAGTGATGAGAGAAAGAGGGAAAGGAGAAAAGTGAGACGTCGTAGTGTCATTTATAACCTAACCTCCAGTGATACAACATCGCTCCTGCCAGACTGTACTGGTCACACGCGCTGACTGAGTACAGTGCGGGAGGGGATGACACAAGACTGTCAACACTGAGAGGTGGGCATGTTTAGGAACCATCTTGGAGGCTGTGAACCACCATTCAGATTCTGGTTTTGTTGACGGATGACATCTAGCATTTGAGAGAAAGAAAGGGACCAAATTTGGATTAGGATTTGGGCTTTTTTTTTTTTTTTTTTTTTTGGCAGGAGGGAAGCTCAGGAGCTATTTTTGGACATGTTACATTTGAGAGCCCATTAGAAGTAACTCAAGTAGAGATGTCAAGGGAGCAGCCAGATAAAAATCTGAGTGGGGAATTTCTGGGGAGATGGGCCAGCTGGAGATATCATTTTGGGACTTGTCAGTGTATGATGGCATTTAAAGCCGGAGCCCAGATCCAATCCCCCAGGAGTTAAGCCCAGACAGACAAGAGAACAGGCACTGGAGCTAACCCCTGGCCCCCGATGTTTAGATTTGCAGAGAAGAGGAGGAGCCGACAAGGATGCTGGGAAGGGACCAGTGAGGCAGGAGAACCAAGAGCTTGGTGCTCCTGGAAGCCAGGGGAAGAAAATGTCCCCTCCAAATTCAGTGCTGCTGAGAGGTCAAGGAAGTAAGAGTAACATGGTTCCGGTCCTCTGCCAGGACACCAAGGGTGACCCAGATTCTAGAGACCTATCGCCAGTGTGTACCATGAGTTGGAGAGGAACTTCAGGTGAGAAAAACCTTGGGGGGATCTTGGGAATATGATAAGAAGCAAATGGGAAAAATCAAACTAAGTCAAACATCAATACTTAAAAACAGCAAATAATGATTACGAGTTCATTATGTAGTGTGTGTGGCTCTAAATATGGTTCAGGTGTCAGATCACTGAATGCCCACAGCGACCACATGGAATAACCGTTTTTTCCCCAGGTCTGAAGAGAAAGTGGGCTTACAGAGGGAGTCAGGGTCAGCCTGTGGTCACACAGCTGGGTAGAGGCAGCAAGGGTTCAAATTCTGGCCACTGACCCCTGAGCCTCTCGCTGGGCCCAGTACACACCTCTTCTGCTGTAGGCATGCCTTCTGAGGGATTCCTTAAGGACCAAGGAGGAGAAAGGGGCCAAATAATATCACTGTCTGGAGTTTTCTCCTCTGCCAGAGACTCAGATGCTGTAGAAGTCTAAAGAGTGAAACACAAGTGCCTTTGAACTTACCAGGTGATTTAATTCAGTATCTCAGTGCTACTCCTGTCCAGAGGCCACCAGCCAGTCCTGAGACTGCAGCTCTCAGACTGCTGTTCTATTTTATTTTATTTTTTAAATTTTGTTTTATTTTTTAAAGATTTTATTTATTTACTTGAGAGAGAGCAAGAGTGAGAGAGGGCACAGAGGGAGAGAGAGAAACATACTCCCTGCTGAGCAGAGAACCCCACGTGGGGCTTGAGCCCAGGACTCTGGGAAACTATGATCTGAATGGAAGATAGATGCTTAACCGACTGAGCCACCCAGACGCCCCTCCAACCGCAATTTTAAAAGTCCCACCTTATTGCCTATTTTCCCAGGATCAGGAACCCCACAAATGTTATCCCCAAGCCACTGTTGCCCTACCCCTCACCCCTATATCTTACAGGGGGCGGGGGTGTGGGAGGTGCCTGGGGCAAGCAAGAGACTGCACTCAGAACACAAGCAATGCCAGTGTCCTTTGCCAGATTTTGTGATTGGAAAATCACATGGTCTGTCCATGAATATTTCTTGCTTAGACATAAGCTTTGCAGTAGTAACTACAATGCTCAGAAAGTAAATTGGATTCTGACCTGAAAATGAAATGCATTATATGTGTTATATAGCAGTTTACTTTATTTTTAAGATTTTATTTGTAAGTCATCTCTATACCCAATGTGGAATAGAGTCACTCCAAGACCAAGAGTCATCTGCTCCAATGACTGAGCCAATCAGGCTCCCCTATAGCAGTTGACTTCATCACTGCAGAAACCTGTCTATTTTACAGTTAAATAAGCAAGGAGTGCCTGGACTGATTTTTATTCAATGAAAAGTGGACAGCCTTTCCCCAACATGGTTCTTTTTAAACCACTAATCTATAAGTCCTTGCTATAAGGAGGTTAACTAAATAAGATGTATGCAATATCAGGAACTGAAGTCAATCAATCCAGACTTTCAACTGTTTAAGGAAACAAAACCAAACCAAACCTACTCTCTGCCTAAAAAAACAACTATTACATTCTGTAATTTAAACAGTAGAATATCTTTTAAGAGTGTTGATTATCAAAGATCCACCCAGAATGTGTCTTTAAGAATAAGATTAATGTACGGGACGCCTGGGTGGCTCAGTTGGTTAAGCGGCTGCCTTCGGCTCAGGTCATGATCCCAGCGTCCTGGGATCGAGTCCCACATCGGGCTCCTTGCTCGGCAGGGAGCCTGCTTCTCCATCTCCCTCTGCCTCTACCTGCCACTCTGTCTGCCTGTGCTTGCTCTCTCTCTCTAACAAATAAAAAAAAAAGAATAAGATTAATGTACTTGAGGGGCGAATGGGTGGCTCAGTTGGTTAGGCCATTGCCTTCGGCTTGGGTCATGGTCCCCGAGTCCTGGGATCAAGTCCCGCATCGGGCTTTCTGAGCAGGGACTCTGCTTCTCTCTCTGACCCTCTCCCCTCTCATGATCTCTCTCACTCTCTCTCTCTCAAATAAGTAAAATCTTTAAAAAATAATAATAAATAAATAAATAGAACTGCTAAACTTAAAAATAAAAAAAAAACGATTCATGAACTTGATTTTTCCACTCTTGGTGTCAAGTCCTGGCAATGCCCATAATTAGCTGTGGATTAGTGAAATGGGGATAATACTGGTTATTTCACAAGGATATTGTAATGATAAAATGAAAATGCATACATAAAAGTTTGATATTAACTCCTAATAAAATAAAAAATTTTTAAATGGCTTCTAGTTTTCCATTTTTGTACTGAAGGTAAATAATTATTAAGGAGGTTAGTTAAAGGGAATCCTTTTAAGAGACACATATTGAAGTGGTTTAGCATGAAACGATGTAACTGAGATTTGCTTCCAACTAATCCAGTGGGAACAGTGGCTTAGAGCGGAGATTTGGGCCACATTTGAGTATCATTGAAGCCAGGTGATAGGTATCTAGGAGTTTGTTAAAAACCATTGTTTGCTTTTTATTTTTAAATAAATATTTAGATATTTTTAAAGATTGTATTTATTTATGTGACAGAGAGAGAGCTCAAGAGAGCGTAAGCAGGGGGAGCAGCAGCAGAGGGAGAGGGAGAAGCAGGCTCCCTGCTGAGCGAGGAGCCCAAATGTAGGACTTGATCCCGGGACCCTGGGATCATGACCTGAGCCAAAGGCAGAGGCTTAACTGACTGAGCCACCCAGGCGCCCCTGCTTTTTATTGGAATTTTTCATATTGTGAAAGCAAAAAGCACAGGGGAAACCGGAGGGCAATTTGTATTTAGCCCACATGATTCCTGATTAAGGCTACTTCTGAAGCAAACCTTGATGTTAAAAAGAAATGGTAGCAATTTTGCCAAAAAGCATGAGAGTCCAAGGATTTGAGAAGTTGACTGTGTTTTCAAATAACCTTTCAATTTAGTTTTAACTAAGGAAACCCATTTTAATTAAATGTTGTAGGAAAAAATTATATTTATGCTATTTAAGATTATTAATGGAACCAACACATTAAGCTGGAATCTTAAACACTTGAAGATTTTTCCCAAGAGAAATTTCAGGATATGTTAGCAATTATCTGTCTTTGAGCACATAATAACATATCAGTATTTCAAATGACGATATGCTGGCTATTTCTATGACACAATCTGTCACTAATTAAAGGAAACTGAATAGGAAGTACATAACGTGCTCCCTTCCTTACCTTGAAGGTGGGAGTTCTCTAGGAACTCTTCATGAGAGTCTTTTGCTTCTCCAGGCTTTGCTGATCGATGCTCACTCCTCATAGAGATCTTCCACCATCTAAAGACTACCTGTGATTGAACAGAGACGGATAGGAATAAAACGGATTCTGAAACCCAGTACCAACAGGTACAGTTTGGTGTGGGATTTTGCAAATTCCCTGCAGTAGCCACTAAGGCTACGTGTCCAATGTCAGCTGTAACTTTGCCATCTGGTGTCACATCACATCAGAAGTGAGGTCTGCGCATCAGTCAACATTCTCCTTAGAGATTAGGGTCACAAAATCGAGGTGCTGGAAGGAATCTTAAAAATCTATCAAGTCAATCGATGTTAAAATCACGCAGACCAAAATGGCCATCTGTCTCTTGAGGGTCTCTGAGAGTAGGCATTCTCTAACTTGGGGAGCCAGTTCCAAAGTAATTGCTCCACTCTCTGCCTCCCTTCCTGTCTGCAGGGCAGACACAGTGAGTGGATACTTTCCTACATGACCAGTACCGGGGAAAGCACCATTATGCTTTGTCTGATGCATGTAAGGGTCATTACATAGGACCTTCTTGGTAATGGATCTGTTCATAGTCCGTTGGACTTCTGGGAGCTGGTTGGTTTATCTGGAGCAAACCTCATTTCCATGGTTACGACTGCACATAAGTTCTATGTTGATTTCACCACAGTGTCAACTCCTGGCCCCGATGAGGAGCCCCCTGAAGCTTATCCAATTTGTCTCACATCTGTCAACCTGTAATGGAACTGAGGAATTATTGAGATGACAAAGCTTCCACCAACTTGACAAGCAAACCAGATTCGTTCCACACTTAGATGAGGGCTACGTGGGAAAAGATGGGTAAGGGGACGGTGCAGAGAAACTGGTTGGCTTCCTCTTTCACTAGCATCACCGTGTAAGGTTACGGTGAAGGTCTGGAAGGCTCTGCCCAAGGCAGAATTGTTAAATAGGTGCAACTGGCTATGGGCCCTCCCCTTATTTATAGTTTTCTCTCTCCCATACCCATCTACCTATCGCTACCTGGGGTCCTCACAGGTTCTGGGTATGCCTTTTTGGGCCACTGCCCTGGTCCCTACAAGCTCTTTGCCCCGTCCTTAGGCCCTTTTTGGTGTGGTTCTGGAAGCCCTCCTCCCCAGCCTTTGAACTGCCTGACCACCTCATTGCTCGTCACTCCTTTCTCCCTGCTTACAGGCCTGGGCTTCAGCCAGCTTTCCTCTCCTTGTAGAGCTGCCTTCCTGTGCCTTGTTGTCTCCTGAGGTCCTTCTCCCAACCTCCTTCCCAGATATCCAAAAGGTAACCACCAAACTCTCAGGGCCGTGGAGACTCTTTATACCATCTTACCTGGCACTCTGCCCAAAAGAAAGTAGGACTTTTAATTAAGGGGTTACTATTCATATAAGTTTACATATAGAATATGTAAGTTACAGGGGCGCCTGCGTGGCTCTGTGGGTTAAGCCTCTGCCCTCGGCTCAGGTCATGATCCCAGGGTCCTGGGATCGAGCCCCGCATCAGGCTCTCTGCTCAGCAGGGAGCCTGCTTGCCTCTCTCTCTCTGCCTGCCTCTCTGCCTACTTGTGATCTGTCAAATAAATTAAAAAAAAAAATCTTAAAAAAAAAAAAGGAATGTGTTCCTAGAATATGTAAGTTACAAACCTCTAAAGTCTCACAAAACTGTGGTAGTCTCACAAAACTTGCAGAAAATCCCTTAACCTGCCACTTTTGATTTTCCTAAGCAGGAACCTCACAAAATGGTTCTCTTAAACATCTTTCCCCCCTCCCCACAGAGGTGAGGGCATTTTGGTCCCTAGGGCTGCTGTAACAAAAGACTAAGGGCTTAAATGACAGAATTTATTGCTTCACAGTTCTGGAGAGCTGTTGACAGGCTTGGCACCTCAGAAGCCTCTCTCCTGGGCTGGCAGATGACCACCTTCTCGCTGAGGCCTCCTATGGCCTTTCCTCTGTTTGTGTGAATCCCTGGTGTCTGTCTCTTCTTATAAGGATACCGGTCATATTGGATTAGGACCCCACTTTTATGACCTCATTTAACCTTAATGACCTGTTCAAAGGCCCTATCACCAAATCCCAACCCTGGGGATTAGGGCTTGGACATAGGAATTTTAGGAGGACATAATTTAGTCCCTAGCAGAGTCATCCGTTACAGTATCTTTTACTGTATCTCTGTGATACACGGGGACATCAGTAGAAAGAGCACGAATTCTGGAGAGAGACAGAACTTTGCTATTTAATCCCTCTAAACTTCAGTTTCCTTTTTTTTTCCCTTTCTATTAGACATCATTGAAATGAACATTAAATATGATAAATATTTCTTTTCTATTGAGGAAAGATGCCAGGCAATCTGAATCTAATGCTGTCTCTATACCACATGATCTGGAACTTTTAGAACTAATGGGCAGGTCAGAAATAATTTAGCCTATCTCTTGCAACTCATACAGAGGAGTAAAGTGTTTCCAAGAGGCTAAGTTAGAAGTGGTGCATTGTCTCTCTCATGGTATGTTAGTTACCATGAAAGCAAGTCTCGGGTTGAATTCTGCCACAGGAAAGACACCACCAAGCAGGCACCACAAGAGTCCACACTACATTTCTGGAAGCTAAATGAAGTCCCCTCCTCGCCGTGCACTTGGGCACGCTGCGGGAACCTTCACAGGGAAGTTTTTCTCTGGGGCAAGTGCGCCCATATTACAATGATGTAATCAGCTACCCTTCTAGCCAAATCAAGCAACTAAATCTCTGGGGAAGTGGAGTATTCTGGAAAAAATGGAGTTCTAGATGAGGCACTACTCCAGCAATGTTGTTACCAAGCTTATTTCTTCCATTGTTTGAAAAAAGGCAGAGAGATGTACACAGTTGTGGAATCACAGTATCATATTCCTGAAAATAATATAACTGTACATTCACTGTACTGGGATGAAAATAAAATAAAATAAAATAAAAATTTTTTAAAAGGCAGAGAAACACTTCTACAATCTTACTTGTCTCCTATCTTGCACATTACTCATTTCATCAGTGAAAAATTATTCCCGACATTCATTAGACTAATTAATTAGCCCTCCGGGGTACTGATGTAGGAGGCAGTTCTTGAAGGGCTTGCAATACTGTCCCCTAGAGGGAGGATTGTCAGGGCACAGGTTAACTCAGGTTAACTTGCACACAGATAAACATCCTACTGGCTCCCCTAAGACATTTAAGGTAAATTACTGAGAATATAACACTTGCCTAAGGACAGATGACTGGCTAGAACCAGAATCCAAGCCTCCTTACTTCTTACTCAGAAATGCAGGGTCTGTTCTGCAGCACAAAGCTTTCTTCAAATATGACCTTTATGCTACAGGTCGGCAGATCAGTTCTACACAGCAGAACACAGCAGAATCACTACTAAGCCTTGTCAAGACTCAATTATGCTCCATATACTATACTTATTAAAAGAAAATTATACTAGGTATTTTCTACCACTTATTGTCTCTCAGATTGGTGAAGTTGTGGTTTTGTTGTTGTTGGTTTTTTAAGTGATAAAGCCTAATATTGGTAAGGACAAGGAAAAATAAAAGCCCTTAATGATCATTGAGGAGGGCGTAAATTGGTTTGGCAATACTCCTCAAAAACCTGATGTTCATCCCTACCCTTGGACTCAAACATTCTACTTGTTAAGAATTTATCTTCAGGAATTTATCAGAAATGTGTACAACATGTTTAATGAAGGACAGGAGAAAGGCAGGCAGGGACAAAAGGTCCCTGCCCTAAGAGGTTACCACCCTTGAAAGGATTTGACACCACCCCGAAGGAGTGGTGACAAGCACACGGGGTTAATCAGATTATAACAGCCCAGACCAAAGAACCCATAAAACCCCTAGATCTTGGGGCACCTGGTCAGTTGGTTAAACATCTGCCTTCATCTGAGGTCATGATACCAGGGTCCTGGGATTGAGCCTTGCATGGAGCCTGGCGTTGAACTCCCTGCCGAGTAGGGAGTTGGCTTCTCCCTTCTTCTTGTCCCTCTGTAGCTCCCTCTGCTGGTGCATGCACGCACGTGCTCTCTCTCTCTCTTTCTCTCTCTCTCTCAAGTCAAATAAACAAGTAAAATCTTGCCCACCACTGTTCGACTGTCTGGTCTACCTCTTCATTCTTCTAAGCAGCATGACCCAGAACCATGGGCACTAAAGAAGAAATCCTGTAACATTTTGATATAAGAATGTTTGTCATAAAAAAAAAAAAAGAATGTTTGTCAGCCAATGTATGGAAACAACTGGTCTGTTGATGGATAAATGGATAAAGAGAGGCACCTGGGTGGCTCAGTGGGTTAAAGCCTCTGCCTTTGGCTCAGGTCATGATCCCAGGGTCCTGGGATGGAGCCCTGCATTGGGAGCCTGCTTCCCCCTCTCTCTCTGCCTGCCTCTCTGCTTACTTGTGATCTCTGTCAAATAAATAAATAAATCTTAAAAAAAAAAAAAAAAAAGAAGGTACATGCCATTGTTTGGTAGTTTAGTAGAAATCATGTGACCATTGGTGGAATTCTTTTTTTTTTTTTTTAAGATTTTATTTATTTATTTGTTAGAGAGAGAGAGAGAGAGCACAGGCAGACAGAGAGGCAGGCAGAGGCAGAGGAAGAAGCAGGCTCCCTGCAGAGCAAGGAGCCCGATGTGGGACTCGATCCCAGGACACTGGGATCATGACCTGAGCCGAAGGCAGCCGCTTAACCAACTGAGCCACCCAGGCGTCCCCTTAAAAATTTTTATTTGTATTTACCGTCTTCTTAGATTTCTTATGTATTTCCAGTAAATCCTTGTAATAAACTTGGAAATTGAGTTTCCTTTTATTTTTCTTAAAGATTTTATTTATTTATTTGACAGAGAGATCACAAGCAGGCAGAGAGGGGGAGGCAGGCTCCCCACTGAGCAGAGAGCCCGACATGGGGCTCGATCCCAGGACCCCGGGACCAGGGTCTGAGCCGAAGGCAGAAGCTTTAACCCACTGAGCCACCCAGGCGCCCCTTGAGTATCCTTTTAAAAACGAGGTCAAAGGCTTCTCATTAATCCCTTGGCACCTCTTCTTTACCATTTGTGAAGGCAAGATGATGAGGCATTTGTTGTTCACCTGAGAAGGTCCCTAAACGTTAGATCCTTTCCCCCTCTGGGCCAGCAACTCACTAGGCAGCTTTTGAGGAGTCACTGGGAGGAAATGGGCCCAGCTGGGCATCTCAGGATCTGACAATATTTGGACAATGCACATCTCGGTCCTCACCCCCGGGCTGATATTGTGCTAATCCCACCACTCCCCTAACTGAAAGATCCTTCCACTGGGACAAAAACCAGAGAGAGTCGTGATTAGACAGGTCTGGGTTTAAACCCTGTTCTTTGTCTTTTACCTTGGGCAAATGTCTTCATCTTTTCTGGCCTCAGTTTCATCTCCAAAATGGACATCATGATGATGTCCCCTCACCGACTCGTGGATGGATGACATGAGATAAATCCAAAGAACCCAGCTGGATGCCAGATACGGGGTACACCCTAAAGAAGGAAGTCCTTGTCTCTTTCTCCCTTTCCCTGTTGTTCACCTGCTGACTAGTCCCTCATACATATAATAGCCAACTCAGCCCCAAATACCAAGTATCTCTTTCCTCATCAACTATCTATCAATATTTGGCTCTTGATTGTATTCTTCAAAGACATTTATTTCGGCTTTTCACTCTGACCGGGTGTTTGATTTATTAATCATCAATAATCATTAAGAATTGCATGCTCCTGGGGCGCCTGGGTGGCTCAGTGGGTTAAAGCCTCTGCCTTCGGCTCAGGTTATGATCCCAGGGTCCTGGGATCGAGCCCCGAATCGGGCTCTCTGCTCAGCGGGGAGCCTGCTTCTGCCTCTCTCTGCCTACTTGTGATCTCTGTCTGTCAAATAAATAAATAAATAAATCTTAAAAAAAAAAAAAAGAATTGCATGCTCTTTGCTATAGTTCCTCAACAGTTTATCATCCATCCAGTTAAAACACAAAGTTGCTCATGAAGGCTTGGAATGACTTACTAGATTCCACACACTCAATGGGGGATTCCAATTCTAAGCATCTGTCTAGGAAATGGGTTTGTAAATTAGTACGCGGCTGTTTCTGCTTTCTCTTGTAGACCACTATTATTTTACCAGATCACATTTCTCCCTGCTTTGGAGATCACATATAATTAGGGGATTTCACACAGTGGAACTGAGATACTGTGTCATGGAGAGTTTGTGGCATCAGATCTTTTCTGAGGGGAAGAAGGATTTTGTTATCTGAACAGGCCTCTGAGAAATGGAGACGTGAGGACTGCAAGGTAAACCCCGCATGTAACTTTAGCTCTCGATATTACTCAAAAGCTCACAAAGCGCTGGTTTTCCAAAAGGCAGAAAGATGTTATTTTTTAAAGGAATTATGAAGATAATTTTATTTCACCTTATCTAAATCAGACAACAATTATGATGGTTTCCGTGTAAATTTACAACATCAAGTATGCGCTCCTCTCTGTTTCTGTGTTTGGTTCAATTTGTGTAACTATAGCAAAACTCAGATATTCAACTACCCAAAATTTCACTCTGGAAGGGTAGTAATTTTTATACATTAGGAATAAAAGCAACATTATTATTAATATTAGTAGTAGTAATATTTAGAGAGAGAGAGGGAAGAAGGGGCACAGGGTGGGGGAGAGGGAGAGAATCTTAAGCAGGGTCCATGCCCAGTGCAGAGCCCAACATGGATCTCGATCTCACAACCCTGAGATCATGACCTGAGGTGAAATCAAGAGTCGGGCGCTTAACTGACTGAGCCACCCAGGCGCCCCAACATTATTAATGGATAAAATGAGTCTGAGGCTAAGATGAAAATGGAATAAAAAGAAATTTATAGTAAGAGCTGACTGCATTGAAATATTTCTTCAAGAATTCAGAAATGCAGTTGCCCTTGGAGAATCAAATTAGTAAATTTCAAACACAATGAATGTGATTAGGAATTGATAGCAGACAATGTCGGTTGCCACCCACCTGCCTTTCTTAGTAGAGCCGGGTTTGTCCAGCAGTCTCTCTCTTCTGCATAGCTTATGCAGAGGGCAGACCTCATCTCTAACTCCAAGAGGCAGGACATGATGGGTCCAGTGATTCTTGGCAGTTTTTCCCCTCTGCCAGGGACTGGTGTGGGCATGTGATAAAATTTTGGCCAATAAGACACCAGGAGAAGGCTCCAGAAGCTTTGGGAAGATTTTATCATTTACAAGGAGAAACAGGGCACCTTTTTGGGCATTGATCATTGTGCTTTGATGTGATTGCTGGAGTTGCTGTAGCCATTTTGTGACTAGGAGGGGAGCCAGGCTAAGATGACAGCTGTCTCCTAGAGCAGTAAGTTGTGGAGTAGAGGAGTTTGAACACTATCACTGTGCAGAGAACCTCTTTTTCTTTGGATGTGTTCATGTGAAATAATACCATATTTCATCAGATCTAATTCTGATGAATTAATACAACTATTCATTGTATGTCATGTTGCAGCATTATTTTATGTGTGATGTGGAAAGAAACAACACGAGCAAAAAACCTGATACACAATTTTTTTTAAGATTTTATTTATTTATTTGACAATGAGAGAGAGCACAAGCATGGGGAATGGCAGAGGGAAAGGGAGAAGCAGGTTCTCTGCTGAGTAGGAAGCCTGATGAAGGCTCAATCCCAAGACCCTGAGACCATGACCTGAGCTTAAGGCAGATGCTTAACAGACTGAGCCACCCAGATGCCCAGCATGTTTTTAATCACTTATTTTGTATTTATTGAAGGGGTCTTTTATTCATCACTAGACGTGTATTTTGTTATGTTATTTTTAGCATTTGTATTACTTCATTAATTTTACAAATTATATTGACACAATATATGTATTTTGTTAATTCCGATATAGTAAATTTATACTGTCCTTGCATATATCTAAAAAAGGAAACTATAAGTGGAATAAATAGATGAATGTATTCCTGAAACTTCCCCAGATTCAGAGTCTGAGTCTTCTGGATCACACTGTGGATGAGAGCCTTCATTGTTTTATTCAGAATATTTTCCTCTGTGACATCAGTAACATGATGATAACCACAATAAAGCACTGAGCTCTTTTTTTTTTTTTTTGAAGATTTATTTATTTGAAAGACAGAGAAACCACGAGCGAGAGAACACATGTAGGGATGTGGGGCTCGATCCCAGGACCCTGAGTTGATGATCTGAGTGGAAGGCAGACACTTAGCCAACTGAGCCACCCAGGTGCCCCTAAAGTACTGAACTCTTAAGCTGGCTTTGGGGCTATGGAGAGCTTGCCTCCTTTTGGCTTCTACTTTGGAAATTCTGTAAACATGTCTGATTCACTCCTGCACTCTCATAGCTTCTGGATTTTCTTCCTAGCTGCTGCTTTGATGCCTGGGCTTCTGAGTTGTTTTCAGTTTCTAGCTCTTATGAATAAAGTTTTTGTAAACACTTGTGTACTGATTGTTGCCCTCTTTTACTCCTTTTAAGTTGTTAACCATCCTCTATTCACTAATAATTCTTTTTTTTTTTTTTAAGATTTTATTTATTTTATTTGTCAGAGAGAGTGAGCACAGGCAGGCAGAGTGGCAGGCAGAGGCAGAGGGAGAAGCAGGCTCCCTGCTGAGCAAGGAGCCCGATGTGGGACTCAATCCCACAACGCTGGGATCATGGCCTGAGCTGAAGGCAGCTGCTTAACCAACTGAGCCACCCAGGCGTCCCCATTAATAATTCTTTATAATAAACTGTCCCTGGTAAAATAGCAGTATGGTTTCTGTCTCAGTGGACCTTGCTTGAGATACCGGATTAGAATCTTCCATCATTCATTATGTAGGGCACTTGGTAAGAGCTTTTAATTTGGGGCTACTTCACGTCTAGGACATTTTCTTGTATAATTTTTTTCTGGATTTTTTTTTCCCCCCAGGTATTGGATGTCCTGGTATTGGATGTCCTTTTCCTTTTTCCCTTTCTTTTTTTTTAAAGACTTTATTTATTTATTTGACAGAGAGAGATCACAAGTAGGCAGAGAGGCAGGCAGAGAGAGAGGGGTTAGCAGGCTCCCCGTTGAGCAGAGAGCCCAATGTGGGGCTCGATCCCAGGACCCTGAGATCATGACATGAGGCGAAGGCAGAGGCTTAACCCACTGAGCCACCCAGGCGCCCCTCCCTCTTTTTTTCTATAGAGTTCCTCAATTTTTTTTTTTTTTACAATTTTATTTATTTATTTGACATGGAGAGAGAGATCACAAGTAGGCAGAGAGGCAGGCAGAGAGAGAGGAGGAAGCAGGCTCCCTGCCAAGCAGAGAGCCCAATGCAGGGCTCGATCCCAGGACCCTGAGATCATGACCTGAGCCGAAGGCAGAGGCTTAACCCACTGAGCCACCCAGGCGCCCCAAGAGTTCCTCAATTTTATCTTCCAGCCCTTCTGTTGAGTTTTTCATTTTTCCTATCCAGTTTTTTATTTTCTAAAGCTCTGGTTAATTTTCTGAAATTTTTTTAATAGTGTGCTGTTCTTGTTTCATGGTTATCATACCTCATCTTACCCTGCTAAGGCTATTACTGATGAGTATTTTGTTCTGTCTGTGTGCATTGTCTTTATTATTTCCAAAACTATATTTTCTGGGTTTGGGTCATGGTGGTGGTGGCCCTGATGATTTGTTTTGCCTTTCCAGCCTGAGAACTCTTAGCTGTCCATGTGCATTCAGGAATGGGATGCTAGGAAGATGATTGGCAGTTCTAGCATTAAGCAGGGCTCGTCCAGAGGAGGACCTCATTATAGGGTGGTCTGATGGGGTTCTTTGGTTGGAGGATCCTCAGTATGAGTATCTTTTGATCTCTTCACCTGGCCTGGTCTGATTCTCCAGAGACGAATCTTCCAGCTTTCTGCCTAGAGGGCAGGAGGCTGGCTGCCTACAGCATCCCGTGAGTCTCCTAAATCAGGTGGTGGATTTTCCTTTCATCTCTTGCCATATTCAACACTGAGTTACTCTGTCCCAGTGACCTGGGTCTTGAGGCCATGGTATCCCTCCTTACCACGCCAGAGACCAAACCTCCAGTCTTCTGGAGGGTGAAGCAAACTGTTGATGGCTGTAGAGGAGGGGAGGAGATGAGGAAGGTGGTTCTAACCACATCTCAAATAGATTTTTAATCATTCCTGTTGTTTTCAGGTCCTTCTTTACCCTTGCTTTCAAAAGAACCCATTTTTCCCATTCCTAAGCCTCCCTGCTGAGTTTCTGGGACACAAATTTGACTGCTTCCTGACTTGCCCACCACTGGCTTAGATTTCAACTTTCCTGGGGCTGTTGAACCCAGCTACCAGTAGATCATCTGCCTTCTAGCTTGCAAAATTGTTGCCTTTCCTATTCTCTTTGTCTTTTCGGGTTATGCTTCAGAAAAACCCTGTAATTGTCATTTTAGTGGTGTTGCCAGGGGGAAGGAAGGTATATAACAATTTTCTCTTTTTTTTTTAAGATTTTATTTATTTGTCAAAGAGAGAGAGCACAAGCGGGGAGCGGCAGGCCTAGTGAGAAGCAGGCTCCCTGCTGAGCAAGGAGTCCAATGTGGGACTCAATTCCAGGACCCTGAGATCATGACCCGAGCGGAAGGTAGACACTTAGCCAACTGAGCCACCCAGGCATCCCTATATAATGGTTCTT
>ML109141.1:0-24158 GCA_003697995.1 Taxidea taxus jeffersonii
GTCCCCCCACAGCCGGCATGCTCACGCGCCCCATGCCCCGCTCTTTACAGTTTACACAAGTGAGCTCTGAGCTTTCCGGTGAGTGGGTGGGTTGTCCTTAGTTGCCCCTAACGAGGAGTCCGTTTCCAGCCCTGCCACAAGCAGAGTCTGTCCCCCGTGCTGGAGCCACAGCATAGAGCATGAAGAGAAGCTGGTCCTTCAAGAGCACTCAGGAGTCCCAAGGGACAGGCCATGGGCAAGCATGCAAGCGAGCACGGGAGGAGTGGGAGCCTTGCCTCGGGGTGTCAGGGGCAAGCAAGGGGCCTCCCGAGGTGGATCCTGGCCGGACCGGGGTCCCATCCGTCCTTGACTCTCTGTTTCTTGACTCAGCAGTTTCTTGGAGAGAAAATTGGGAAACAACATCCTAAAACACCTTTTTAAAACTTTTGTCTGTGACTTTGTAGAGTGAGCCCTCATCATCCTCTTCCCGGGGGGCTTCAGATTCCAATGGGGTCCTTTGGTGGCATCATCGCTGCCCGAGGAGAGGCCCTAGCCGCCTTACAACCTGTTGTCCTCAGATAGCTGACCTGGGTCGATCTGAGACCACCTGGACCTAAGAGCGGGAGTAATCAAGTAACACACCCAGCCCCCCAAGTCTGAGGGAGGTCACACATTTCATGTTCTCGTCAGTCACCATGGGTGACGCTGGGATGGTGGGAGGGGTCATGCCCCAAATGAGACAAGGCAGGGGAGGTGAGCGGCCTTGGTCTCAGAGCCTGCACTTGCACTTGGCAGGAGTGAGGTCGGGGTTCTGCTGGTGTGGAGGGGATAGAGCCATCCCTTTGTGACAGACCTTGTTGACCCAGCTCCCACACTGAATGAGCAAAGCCAGGATGCCCCCGTGTTCATTTTCAGCAAATGACTGTGACTCCCTGTCCCAGGGGCTAGAGTTCTCCCACCATGCAAAACCAGCCCTTTCTCTTCTGGGCAGCCAATTCATAATCAGAACTCCAGTTTCTAACTGTGGAATGAAAATACAACCACAGTAGGAAGCAGAAGCCTGCACGGGCCCCGCCCTGTGCATCTTTCCGGATGATGGGGTCAGATGCTCTCACAGGAGAATGGGGCTCGTTTATACGTGCACTTGAGAAAAAATACTTTGTTAGAGGATTCTGCTCATTCAGAATAACGCCTTTAAAATAATTTTTGAACATGTCTTTTTTTATTCTGCACATTCATTTGAAAATGGTTTTCAAAAAAAGAGAGACTGTGTGTCTGATGAGATGGTTTGGAAAAGTGTATCCCCCAGCAACAGGGAGGTTTCAAAGACAGAATTTCTGGGGCCCCGGGGCCCTTTCTCTGCCCATCTTGGGTGGGCGCCATGGGACTCCAGCCCAGTGTCTGTGTGTGCTGCTCCAAGGCCTCCTCCTGAGCCAAAGGTAGATTGGACCTCCGGCTGTGGGTTTTATTTTTATCTGGCTAAGAAGTGCTCGCCTCATTTCTGCCTATAATCGTCAAACTGCAACTCTGCTTTAAAAATACTTTTTTTCAACAGCGAGGAAAGCCACAAGCAATTACCTCATGAAAGTCTGTTTCTATTGGTCTCACTGTCCACCCTCCACTCCCCTAGCCCCCTCCCCAAGTGTCCTTCTGACTTGCTGTCTCCCTTGATATGTGTATGGTTCCTGGCTTTGTCCCTGGGGTGTCTGGGCTGGGCTTTGTCTCTGGGAAGTATGTTGGCTCCCTTTGTCTTCCTGAAGTCTGTCTTTCCCTCCAATTTATGGCTCTAGCTCAGACCTCTGCTCAGAGCTCCAGACCGGCAGCTGCCCCCTGCTTTTCTGACATCACTTGGGGAGCAGAGACATCCCACATCAGCATTTCCCATGACCATCACCTTGCTGAGAGGCAAACTGTTTGCGGGTCACACTTGGAGTGGCAAACACTTAAGAGTCACTTTTGACTCCTTCCTTCTCCATCACGGGGCTCTGTCTTACTAGGCAGTTCCCAGCTCCACTCACGTCTTCCCGACCTTTGCTCTGCCAGGGCCAGCGACAAGCTGCCATCACCTCTTACTGTGACCAGGCAGGGGTCTCTTGGTGGCCTGTGCCATGCATATCTTCTCCCCGTATAATCCCCCCCTCTATGACTCCGGACAGAATGTGATTGTCCAACCCTTCTTGAAAGTGCTTTCCTGCTGGTGGTTCCTAGGAAGGAGACCAACATCCTTAACCTGGTCAAACATGAGGATGTGTGCCCTGCCCATCCCTCCGGCTCGACCTCCCTGTCTTCGCCATTCCTGGAACAAGCCACTGTGAACTCCTGCCTGCCTTTCAGGGAGGGATCTTGGAAGCCTCCCCTGGCTTTCTGAACTCTGCCTGCATGCACGAGGCCGTCCTGATAGAAGGCTCATTTGGGGTGTGCGCTCCAAGAGGGCAGGTGGTATCTCTTTCCCTCGTTCTGTGTTCCCAGCAGCTGGCACCTTACCTGGCATGAAGCTGCTCCATTAATATTTGAGAATAAATGGAGCAAAGAGAAGGAGGCAAGGAAAGGGAAAAAAAAATTAAACATTCCTCTGGCTGTATCTACCTTCATCTCTCCACCTCACCTTCCTCTCTTTAAAAAAAAAGGTATATTGCTTTTTTGGTTCTCTGACTAGGTTAGTGCTCTCAACTGGAACAAAAACATTTCCTTCCCAAAATCTACACTAAATAAAACTCACCACCCCACCCACAAACTCTCAAAGTTCAAGAAGTACAAATAACAACTTCAGGCTCCAAGAGAAAAGATAAAAAGTTATAAAATAGAAGTTTGATCAGAAGCTAATACCCCTGATACAGCTCTGGGAGGATGAAAATGGCATGATTGAGAATGTATTTCGGCCTCTTACAGACAGGATATCTACATCCGTTTATTCACTGGGCAAGCATCTGAGGGCCTGGCCTGTGCCAGCTACAGATGTGAATAAAGCAGTAGTTGCTTTCCAACTCTTTTCTTTCCTGCAACTCACAGGAAGAAATGCATATTCACTAGTGCTCAATGTATACAAATGTTCAGATAACGTTTCGTGAAGCAGTAACTTGATTACATGAGATGCCTTGGTATTTGCCAGGCTATTTGTCTTCCTTTTTAAAAATTGGAATGCTGGTCACGGCCAACTAAATTAATTTCGTGACCCACTACTTAATCATAGCCCTTAGTTTGAAAAACCCTGAATAAAACATAGGCCCTTCCGGTAAGGAAAGCGACTCGCGCTCTGTGTGGGTGCACGGCGGCCGGAAGTTACGCGGGGGGAGCAGAGAGCCATCCTCCAGCTGGGGTGGGGCTCTAGGGCACTGTTCCTCAGGACCCAAGGGCAGCATATTGAGCAGACCCATCTGTCTGCCTTCTTAGAACAACTCAACTTGAAAATTTGTGGTTTGAAATGAGTTACTTCATTTTCAGCCAGGTAAACCATAGATCGACCATTCTTAACCCCAGGGTCTAAGAACAGGCTTGGGGTAGTTGTATGGAAACTGCTGTGTATGAGGGCATGGAGGGGATGGGGTACAGTTTTCATCAGATTTTCAAAGCATTTGGAAATAAAAAGCATTAAGAACCATTGCCCTAGAGGTCAGAAACCTGTTTCTGCTCTTGGTGGGAAACTGTAGCCAAGAGGGTGGGTTTTAGCCTTTGCTTCCTCCTGCGTCCTCCCTGTCATCATCCTTCTCTCATTAACCTCACCCCATCATACCATCCTCGGTCACGCCTCCACCAGCCCCAGGCCAGCAGCAGGAGCCTCCCCTGGCCTGGCCACGGGGTCTGAGTCAGTAGCTCCGTAGCTCCGGCCTCATCAGCAGCGAGTTGTTCTCCACTTGCCCCGAGGCTCTCCACACGGGATGGGACATTAGCTTCCTGCAAGTTTAACACTCCATCGCCATGTCCCTGCTGTACTTTTCTCTCAGATGCCCTTTGTAAATCCCTTCAGACAATCCGGTGGAATAGCCATTAATTGTTCTCAATTAGAAAATCACTTTCCTAGACCATAAACCCTTGGCAGTTAGCAGGTCTGGCTTCATGGCTGTGCAGGACCCAAGGTCGATTTAATGCTCTGCTGTCACTGTCTTGAAATTCTTGCAAAAAAAAATTTTTTTTAAGAGAGAAATAGAGAATGTGCCAGAGGTGGGTGAGGAGGAACAGAAGGAGAGGGAGAGAGAGAATCTTAAGCAGGCCCCACACCCAGCACAGAGGTGACCCAGGGCTCGGCTCGGGGCTTGATTTCACAACCCTGAGATCATGACCTGAGCCAAAATCAAGAGTCAGATGCTTAACCGACTGAGCCACCCAGGCACCCATCTTATGAATTTTTCTATAAGATGCCCTATAGTGTCATTTTGCAGTGTATCCCACAAATTATGTAGGTAATCCTGACCACTAGAGAGAATCTTTGACCTGTTCTTTTGAGTGCCTTGTTTTAAAAAAGTAATTAACGATCCACTGGCTAGACCAGAGTGACTCAGTGAAGTGCTGGCATGCTTCTCGTGAACAACAGCCACCAACAAGAAGACGACCCACTATGTTTAGCATCTGAGAAGTCTGTGCTGATCTGATTCTGGTGGGAGGGGGAGTATTTATGTAGCACTTTATAATCTGAGGGCTTTACAGCCTCCAGTTCTTTCTGGGCCTACCCTGGGGTCTATAAGAGGACCAGTTCTTATCAATTATTTATAGTTTCTGCTGCTGAAGCCTGCCAGCACTTCCTAATTTTGTGCAAGACAGACTCAGTTGACTTCAATTCCTGACATTTGTATTCAGCCATGGGATCTTAATGTTTGAATTGGAAAGAACCTTTGACAGTAGTATATCCAGCTGCTGGGACCCACAGACCTGCCTAGGGGACATTGCTAAATCAGCCTTTAGGATTAGGTCACAGGTCCTTTCTCCTGAGAACCCAGTGTCCTTTCAACAGGGCTCCCCCAAGCTGTCACTTTACGAGAGCAGGATACCACACATACTGGGATCTTAACTTGGGACTGCTTGGAATAGTTACAGAAAACATTTACTAGCTGGTTGTAGTATGTGGGGGTGGGGGGAAAGGTTGTAAGCAGTGGGCCATTTTAGAAAATGCAATATAATGGGGAAACTCAATATATAAAGCCGATGGAGGTCTGTCTGCTCTAGTTGAAAGGGAAGAAAAGGTGAACAACTAGGGTGAGGGACCTCCCAGCACCCAAGGAGCTCAATCTGGAAATGCATCAGTTCTGTGTCACATCAAGGCTGCACCCAATGGGGAGGTCCCAGCAGCGGGAGCCGCACAGGGAGTACAAGCACAGGGCTCATGGGATCTTATTTGCTTTGGGTGGTCCTTCTAGCAGCCATGTGGAGTACACACGGATGGGGCGCCCCCAGAAGTTTTGACAGTGGTTCACAGAAGAGCTGATAAGGGCCTATGCACCGCGATGACCTTCAGAGATGGGGGCAGAAGCATGAACAAGACAGCAGGATACAGCGGGCAGTCCTGTTGGCCAGCTGCATATGAGGAATGGGCAGAAAGTACATTCTCTACTTTGGGCAGCCAGATGCCTTGAGGGTGCCTTTTGCTAAGATGAAGCCAGTGGTGAGGAGAAGAGTGAACAGGGGAGCATAATGAATGTAGCTTTGGACCTGCTGAAGGTGAGGTGTCTACAAGACCGGTAGGTAGGAATGCCTAGTGGGCATTTGGAAGGATAGCAAGAGCTCAGTCAAGGTGAATGTATCAGTAAGAAAAGTAAAGGAGCTTGGGATGAGTGACATCCAAACACACCCTCAATTCCTTGTGCTCAATAGGAATGACTGTGTTACCTACCCCCAACTGTACCTTCCCAAGGTTTGGATGTTTGCACCAGATCACCAAGCCTTGAATCAAAGGGACAAAGGGACTGTGGAATCCCAGGCACATGTCCCGGAATGCCAATCACACAAGGAGCTGGGGATGCAGATACTTGAGGGGCTGAACATCTGCACAGAGTGACAGCAGGCTATGAGGATTTTAGAAAACCCTACAGACTTCTGAGCATCAAATATCTCTTTTGCCCATCTGAGTCTGGCTTTTCTTCTATATTGCAAAGTAGGGCAGCCAGGACTATCCAGTAGGATAACTGCACTGAGCCTCCAGAAGGCCTTGCTCTGAGAGTGCTGGGCAGGGAGGGTGCCTCAGGGTCCCACCTTTTTGAAATGCAAAACTGGGGACAATTATGAATATTATAAATATGAATGTCAGCCACATGACTGAAGAAGGGTGAGGGGGGAGCACGGGCCCCTGTCACTCTCCAGTCCCACATCAGTACACGTCATCTTGTAACACATAAGCATTAGTGGTAGCCACGAGACACAGCGTGGACACGGGTATATTACTGGATGAGATATTTCATGGGGAAGCGCCCTAAAGTGTATAAAGTACATATTTGCCATCCTTTCCTTGCGCTGGTCTTCTGTTTTAACCCTACTTGTCATAAAATTGGGTCTACAGTTTCAACTTAAGAAAAATGAAAAGTCTCAGAAGCTTTGCAACAAGATTTCATTCTGTATAATTTTTTTAAAGATTATTACTTTGAACACATCAGAGTTTGTTTTGCAAGGGAATCATCATCAATTCCATTGAGTCATTGTATCATGCTCATTGACATAGCTCTATGCCCGAGATGACATCAGGTCTTTGCTACAAGATCGTAAAAGTGCTTACTCCAAAAAGCATGCCCATCTGGAGCACAGGTTTCCAACTATATATGTACATATGTACAAATTAAGAGCTTTTGAAGAGCCTTAGAATCATCGGCTTTACGTGTGTCATGTACCCACGAGATAACTCACTTCTGAAACCTTCATTCTCTTTATAAAAAAATTTAAAAATTCTAAAAAAAATAAAATGAAAGCTTCATTCTCAAAACCTTCATTTTGGGCTTCAAAGCCACGGTAATGGGACATGAAAGAACGTGACTCAAAAGTGTGGAGAACGTGAGGAAAGCAGCAACAGGACTTCAAAAGTGGTTCTTGACCTGGACCCAGCATGGAGCAGCCGGGACCTCGGCAATTCTGCCTGCTCCAGGCTTCACTCTCCACCTGTACCTGGGGACCTGTGCTGCCTCTCTCCCAGGGCTGGTGTGAGATAAGCGAACGCTAACAAGGACGAAAAATCAGAAAGCCCTACAGATATTCAAGGCATTGCGATGTCAGGTGCAGTTGATACTGATTTCAAGGCTTAGAATTACTAGAGAGGCATGGAGAAGTTTCTGAGGGGTTGGTTGATAGCACAAGCTTGTTTTTCAGACTCAGAAGATAGTTTTAGTCTGTGGAGAATGAAGAGGAATTCCCAGACAGGGTTTCTGGCCCTGCAGACCCACTCACAGTGGGGAGCCAAGCTGAAAGGAGTCTGGGGAGGCTCAGAGAGTGACTGCCAGGAAGTAAGACTCCCCGAATGCCCAGGCCCTGGCTTATTTCAGAGTTTCACCACACAGCAGGGACCACCCATGCCTCAAGACTGTTGTCTTGAGGGTATACAAATTTGAACTTACATTACTGATTTTGTCATAATGAGCCAGAGCTAATCCAGCAACTAAATTCCAGGGAGCTCAAAGAGCTCAACAATGGGGCTCTCATTCTGAGTCTTCCCCAGGCCAGAGATGCTGGGACAGTGAGACCGGAGAAGGCAGTGCCATTCACCTGCCTCATTGGAACTGATGCTTCCTAGGATGCCCCTGTAGGACCCCAAATTTCAGAATTCTTTCCTTCTACCTCATAATTGGCTGATTCACTCTTTAAAGTCATCATATTTCTATTAACTTTCTTATATCTCTTCTCAAAAACTATTTACATTACAAACTAAATTGTCTTTTCCTGCCTTCCTCCCCATTTTGCTTCTCTGGAAAGACCTTTATTTTCCCTCCTCTTCTCAAGCTTTGTTGTCATCTTTGTCACCCGCAGGTCTCCCTCATGGCACAGCTGCTCCCAAAGGCTGGCTTCTCCCCTGCGTGCTTCCCCTTCTTCTAGAAGCAGATTGGAAACCAGCCTTACAAAGAGAAGTTAAGCAAACTGAGACAATTTAAGGAAATAGAAATGCATACAGATTGCCATTGGAGGAGCTAAAGGGACCTTAGTTTTTTGTTGTCAAGCCCCCTCCCTCCATGCCCAAAGAGACTCAGCACGGCGCTGGGTAATGGAGAAGCCAGAGCAGAGGTGGGGGGGAGGGTGGTGTAGATGAGACCATGCTTTGATTACACATCATTGCCCAAGGTGACGTTAAATTGTGTTGTAAATTTTACAACAACTCTACATTTACTTGTTGTTTTTACATGGGAAGTTTTAGTTTTTTAACCAATAGAGCTAATTTATAGGACATTGGCAAGGGCTCAAGACTGGAAAAAATCCATACAGGGACCAAGAAAACACAGAGTCATTTTACCTTTTATTTTACAGCTCACAGGGGCCTTGGGGCTTATCGAATTCAACTTTTTACACATGAAGAAATTGAGTCCCCATGTAGAGATGATAAATGAAGGCCACAGAATTAATTAATATGATATTACAGGTAGAACTCATCTTCAGATAAGGAGTCTTACTCCTTGGCAGTGGGGTAGAAGATCTTCCCTGATAAGTCCCTTTGCCCCAAATAACCCCCAAACCCCACAGTCGAGATAAATTTGTCAAATCCATATGCCTCCGAAGGAGTCCCCACTTCTGATTTTCCCTCTGCTGAGAATGAGGTCATCATCTGATACATTGGAGGACTTCCTGATTGAGGGCAGGCATCCCCAGACTTGAGCTAGGTCTTGCTGGGTTGCGGGTGCCCAAGTTTGCTGCTCTAGGAGGGAAGAGCCAGGCCCTCAGGCCCACCTGGTACAGCGACCAGCCCAGGAGGCAGGAGCAAGTGGTGGTTTAGGGTTCGGGTTAACACGTGGATTCTAGTGCCGCCTTCTCCAGCTGCACTTTCTCATCTGTAAAATGAGCATAATAGCATCAACCGTACCAGGTTGCCTGAGAAGTAAAGGACACCATTCATGTGAAGTACTGAGCACAGTGCCTGGCAAGGACTCACGGGGATAAAAGTGGGTAAGAGTGAGAGGAGGAGGGAGTGCAGTGAGCATGCCAGGCTGCTTTCCAGAAACCTAACCAATCCTTGAACATAGCAGCAAAGCTATTTTAACTTGGGCCTTACCAAAAGTTTAGAACGGCATGAATTATTTAGTGTCTAAGAAGTGCATGGCAATCATAAAGGCCAGATAACAATATGTACCACTCTAACATTCATCGTTTAAAAAAACAAAAAAACAAAAGACACCTCATAAGGCAAGATTTTTCTAATTTGGGATGTTTAAAAAAGGGGGGGGAAGCCCTAGGTTTAAAGAAAAAATAATTTCCCATTTCATACATTTGAAAACATTTAACTTAATTTAGAGGTAACATTTAAATTAGGAGTTTAAAATTTCAGTTGTATATTTCCACTTATTTTTTCACATGATTCCCAAGATGCTCTTGGAGAAGGAAATTGGATTATTTCCCTTCTCCTGACCAAGCTGAGATGCAGCCCAACAAGAGCCCAGGACCATTGTCTGGAAAGTGCAGAATTTTCTGGTCCGCGGCTGCCTGGACTGAGGCTATGGGCTTCCTCTATCTTTGGATCGATCCCACTCTTGAGGGCCTATATTAGAGCCTGACTTTGAAGAGATTTTAACTTCTTAAACTTTCAAGCATTGTATTCCTTTCTCTGGCAGCCTTCAAATACACCTTCTGCAGATATTTTTCCCTTAATGTTTCAGTGGATTGTTCTGTCCTCGTGCAGTACTAATACCGCTCCTGTTTTCCTTGTGTTTGGGGTTTTTTTCCTATTCCATTCCTCCCCCTGATCTTCCTTTAGTCGGGGGAGAGACACAGTCTCCCCTCCAAACCTGTGGCTCTCGATGGGCAGAGTTTCTCTGGGTGATTCCCTCGTCTGTAAAGTGTGGGCAAAGCACCTACAATGGGGCTGTTGTCCAGGAAAAACGACAAATGACAAAGTAATCCTAACAACACATCATACATGATGACATAACAGGCGGCCAATGAACAGTATCTTCAATCATCACTAATAATACCACGTTCATTATTATTTTGAGTTTTGAGCTAACAAAGTAAGACCGTAATTCGTTTTTCTGGAGTATATTCCCACTGGCCATTTCAATGGGACTTTCTTCCCCCACTTAGGATCTCAGGGCAGGTGACTTTTTGAAGTTGGCCTGCCTCCCCGCCACAGCATCTGGGTCTCCCAGTGGCGTCCTCTGGAGCTTTTGATAAAACCTCCCTGCCTCCGTCTGTTAGTGGGAGAAGCCAGAGGCCCGTTCTCACCATGCGATGACTCACATTGACTGTCCAGTTGGTGCTCTGGTCGACAGCTGTCACCCCTCAGGCTTCTCTGAATGCATTCAGATCTCACGGACCCCTGCCTTTTCCTCAGGTTGGCTCACCCAAAATCTTCTCTTTCACCAGCATATTCCATGTCTGCACCTGGCAACCAGTGATCACTTGGAAACCTACCAAAAGCCATTAAAGGCATCTCTTCCTTGGCTTGGTGCCTGTGTGTTGCGTGTCGGCCAGGCTGTTCGGGTGGCTAGAAATGGTTTCTTGCTGCACACTCACCTGGGGAAGGAGGGGAGGACAATCCACAGATGATTACAGGGCAGCGTGGTGCTAACAGCGCTGAGGTCAGGGCGCCCCAGCCAGCCCCGCGGATCTCCAGTCCTTTCAGAGAACCTTCCATGTTTGTCTGCACCTAGCCCCACCCCTGTGTGCCATCCCCTCCCGTCAGGCTCTGTTCCCATGTGCAGGAAGGCTGAGCACCGATCCAGGACAGCGCGACAGCACAGGGAGTAGCTCCTGGTGCTTTGGAAAGGAACCCTCCAGAAATGCCGTGGTGTAGAGACCACTCCCTTCTGGCAGGGTCCAAACTTGAGAATCAAGGGATGCAGCGGCAGCTCCAAAATGTTTATTCTTAAAGACTCTCCCACAACACCCCACACGCCCTCCGCCACCCCCGCCCCCGTCCCCAGGCCGGGCGACACTCCATTTAACTTTTCCCTGCGGGAAGTACACAAACTGACCTCTAGTGACAGCTGGTCGAAATGTCCCAGATGTTGGGGACGCATGCAGCTATGGTTGCCGGCTGGTGGGCCCCTTCTCCCCCAGATGACCTCTTGCCCAGGCAGTTCCTGCTTCCCGCAGGTTCCCCGGGGGCATGTCGTGCACACTTCCTCTTGCCCCCCTCGGCCTGTACCCAACTCTCGTCTGCTCCTCTCCCTGGAAACTGAGTCACAGGAGTCTTCCCGTTCAGAACAACAGCAGGTGCCCCCTGAGCTCCCTCCACTCTGAGCGAGGGCACATGTGTTCAGAGCAGAGCCATGCAGGACGGGGTGAGCACCCCTTGTCCTGCTTTTATCCCCGACCCGTAAAGGGGGATGCGGTGTTCTCGCCAGCACTGGTGAGAGAGAGCAGACTGCGTTAGATGCTGAAGTAGCTTTTCTCGGCGAGGAGCTCACTCCTTGAGTGCGAGAAAAGTTGGAGTCTGAAAACAAAGCATCCCGTCCAATAAGATGAGGAGCATCTTGAAGGCACGGAGTGTTGTTGTTGCTGTTGTGTTCCTTCCAGACACGTGGCATGGCACCGGGCACCTGCACGATGCTCAGGAAGGGCCGCGTGCGTTTCGTGGCCGGGAGTCCGAGGCGGTTGGAGCGGGCTTCGTGCCAGCCTTGCAGCGCACTAACTGGGCGCGATGTTGGGCAACACACTTGCGGGCGTGGAGGTCCGCTCGGGAATATGAGCGTTTTTGCAGCCATTCGGCAAACCTGTGTTAAAGACTTAGCGTAGCGCTGGCAAACACAAGCAAAAAAGGAATGATCGTGGAGAAAAGTGGGGGTAGAGCGGACAGGACCTGCTGAAGGTGGCCCGTGCCATTTTGGCATCACCAGTGTGTGGTTGGATGAAGAGAGATGGGATGAAGAGAGACTTCCCTGTGCTGGAGAATCCGTGGAGAGGAGAAGGGGCCCAAGCTGAGCCCCGGCGGACAGCCCACCGCCACTAGTCGGGCAGAGAGGGGAGCGGAGGAAGGGGACGGGAGGAGGGCACTGGGACAGCCAGGCGTTCCCACCATTCCTGGTTTCATAGGAAGCCTCCCAGATGCCATGAGCAAGGGTCTCCTGCTCCTCACCTTCCCCAGCTGCTCCGCCTCCCTCGGAAGACCAGAGTCCCCGCTTAGCTAAGACTTCTCAGCTAGAAAACAAAACAGCCTCCTGCCCCACTAGCCATGGTCTATAGTGGGCTGCAAAGCCCCTGGTGCTTCGAGGGGCCGTGTCCACAAGCCAGTTACGCCTCCCAAGCCCTGGCGTCCTCTGCACTGATAGACGCTTGAGGCAGAGGCTCAGTCCACATCGTATCTGGGGTTTGGAAATCGGCTTTCACAGCTGGAATCAGAAGCTCCAACCTAGAATGTCGCCCTGTGCCCCCGGGTCTCCACCTCCCATTCCCATGTTCCATCCTCACAGATCAAGAAAAAGAGGCTTCTCAAAATGACAGACTCACAGTCTTAGGAAAATCTGGTTGGTTCAGATTTTTTTTTTCCTCTTTTTGCCTTGCTTTGTGTAGACGTCTTCTCATACAGCCTGTGTAGACCAGTGACTTGGGAGAAATGAGGTGGTTTTGACACAGGAGTTAACTTTTCCAGCTGTGTGGGCTCAGCAGCCCACTTTAACACGGGACGGGGACCGCCACTGGGGATCCCTTCCCCCAGGTGCCAGCTTCGTACAGGCCAGCAGCTTGTCACGAGGCCAGTGAGCTCTGAAGTCTCTCTTCGGCTCCTCTGTTCACACTGGCTGTTTCTCCGTAATGCACCTTGAGGGCTAGGATGGAAATTACAGTTCCTTTACCACTACTGTCCCCGGATGTCCCTTGTGCCCTTTTCAAGAAGCAAGCTTGCAGGAGACATAAAATGGGAGATGAGTGATTTATGACAGGTCACCAGAAAGAAAGGACACTCTGCCTTTCCTGGCTTTGGACTGGCTTACTTACATAGTGACACTTCCCATAAGCCTCTCTGTATGTTTTTAAAACATATAGGTATTTAAAATTTTGAAAACTGGGTAGAAGATAAGCTTGGGAAAGACCCGAGTAAAAAGCTAAGGCATCCCCCGCCCCCCCCAAGCGTTTTTGGCCCCATGGGCGGCAGGCGATCTAATCAGGGTGAGTGTGTTAGTAGGACACTCTGCATAGTCCTTCTGGAAGGAGGATCCGCTGAGCAGCAGAGAAGAGGAGCACTTGGCCATGACTTACAAGGGGAGGGACAAATCACAATGGCATTACAGACTTTGTGTGAAGTTCCTGCAGCGAGAAGACGTGAATTTGTCCTGGGGCTCCCGGGGGAGACAGTGTCAATGCCCAGTGTCAACCCTCGGGTGTCCGCAGGGCACCAGGGCCAGCGTATGGGGGTCGGGGGGACCTGGCCTCAGCTTCTGGCTCCACTGCTCCTGAGGGGTCTCCTCCCCTCTTTCTAGGACTCAGTTTGCTCCTCTAGAAAAGAGGGCAACATTATTTTCCTCCTAGAAATGGCTCAAGGCCAGGGGTATCAAGACATGCGACTTCTCTTGACAAACTACAAAACTCTGTGTACTTTTGCTCTCCCAGACATTGTGTGACCCGACAACAAGCCTGTAAGAGCATCTTCGCTTTACAGGTAACTTAGCTGAGATTTGCGGACTAAAAATTCCAGTGTGTTACATTGGACATGAAGATCACAGTTTGATTTTTAAAATACAGTTTTCCTACAACTATTGAAATAGTGGAAACATTCCTTGGGAAACGGTTGTTCTGGAATGTGAGAACAAGAGGAGGACCCATCTGTCCTGCCACCCCGGTGACTTCTCTCTATGGCTACTCGCACGCACGCACCCCCGCGCACGCATGCGTGGACACAAACAAGACAGAAGACTGTTCTGTGAATCTTGGAGGCTTTTACAGAAGAGGGAAATCTTTTCTCATCATGATGAGAATTTGAGTTCCTATTCCTTTAAGTTACTGCTTGAGAAGAAGGTGTGTTCCTCATTTTTTCAAAACAGCTGAGTTCTGTCCGAAGAATGATTCTGTTCTTGAAATATCTTCATGTTAAGTATTTCCCTGAGTGGTGCATTTAGAAATAGGCGGTTGGATGTGATTTTGTAATACAGTTGACCTTGACCAGCACAGGCCGCGTGGGGACCGCGTGGGGACCGCGTGGGGACCACGTGGGGCCGGTGATTCATGGGCAGTCTCCATAAACACAGCACAGTGCTCTGAACGTATTATCTTTTCCTAACGATTTCCTTTATAACATTTTCTTTTTTTTTTTTCAAAGATTTTATGTATTTCTTTGACAGAGAGAGAGAGAGAGATCACAAGTAGGCAGAGAGGCAGGCAGAGAGAGAGAGAGAGGAGGAAGCAGGCTCCCCACTGAGCAGAGAGCCCGATGTGGGGCTGGATCCCAGGACGCTGGGATCATGACCGGAGCCGAAGGCAGAGGCTTAATCCACTGAGCCACCCAGGCGCCCCATTCTTCATAACATTTTCTTTGCTCTAGCTTACTTTATTGCCAGAGTAGAGTATATAATAACATAACGTGGAAAATGTGTGTTACTCGACTGTGCATGTGATCGGTGAGGCTTCCAAGCAACAGAAGGCTATCAGTAGTTCCATTTCAGGGGAGTCAAAGTTAGATGGGGTGTCCAGCTGTGCAGAGGCCGGCACCCCTAACCCCGGCACCGTTCAAGGGTTGACGGTGTTGTCAGAGTATTGGGGGGCAGGGAGGGGCTCCCTTGAGTAAAAAGACATTCTCGTAACTGATTTCCTTTTTTTTTTTTTTCTGCCTCTCATTTCAGAACGGTTTGATCACCACTGTCCCTGGGTAGGCAACTGTGTGGGGAAAAGAAACTACAGATTTTTTTATATGTTTATTTTATCTCTGTCTTTTCTGACAGTCTTTATATTTGCATTCGTTATCACCCACGTCATTCTTCGTAAGTATGCTGGTGAAATCAGATTATGTATGTAACCACGTGCCTGCCTTTGGTTTTCTGATTTAATTTTGAGTTAATATTTTGATCATTTCGGGCTCTTTCTTCTTTTTTCCCCTTTTCCTGTTCCTCTCCTCACTTCCAGCCTGCCCCTTCGTGTACTCCCTTTCCTCCCTCCCTGTCGTCCCTACCTCCCCGCCCTCCCTCACCATCCTCCCTCCCTGTCCTCCCTCTCTGTCTCCACCCCCAACCTCTTTCTCTGCCCTTCTCCCTGCCCCTTGTTCCTTCTACTCCCATTCCTCATCCTTTCAGCCACAGATCACCACAGATCACCTAGATCAAGCTCTCTTTCCACTTAGAAGATTTTTTTCCTTGATACACTTGTCCCTGTTCCAACCTCAGTGACCTCACTTTCTCTTTGGCTAAGGGATCCCCTGGAAGAATCATTCCCACATTTTGCACAAAGGATAATGTGCTGTAATGATAACCATCAAACAGTTTTGTTTTGCTTTTAACATGATACTGGCTTATGTAAGAACAGTCCCCATCCTGAGAAAACAGTGTCTAGGGAATAAAAACTGGGTTTCCTTACACACACACACACACACACACACACACTAAAGACACACAATAAGAAAGATTTCCAGTTATCTGCTGACCGTTAGTAAATCCCTGGCATATGAGGGAAGCAACTTTATTAAAAATGAGATTGGGATATTAAGGATATTAATATGTATTTGCCTAGGCAAATGACATTTTTCATTTCCCATTCTGAAGGTCATAACTTTGGATTTCTTCTGTCTCCTGGTTATCCACTTTCCAACAGCAGGGAATGACGAGAAGGAAGGAAATTGGCTTTGAACTATGAACCTAAGCCTTTACATTTCCATTCCAGTGCTATTAGCAACATTAAAGCCGAGCAGTGCCTCTTGTCCACATTCCAGAAGTGGAACCGCCCATTAGCAAATGCAGAGCTCCCTTCTGCCCCATTTCTGGGAGCATCTGAACACGGCCTCCCTTTCTCCCCATGAGGCAGTGCTGAAACCGCAGATGGTGCGCTAAGGCTAGAGTCGCTCTCTGCTTCTCTTTTAGTTGGGTTTGGGGGAGTCTGGGCCAAAGAGGCGGTATGGAGAATTTCACATGGGTGTATTGGTCAAATTTGGACATGAAGTAGAATCTCCCAAATTTTCATGGCATTTTAAAACTTAGGTCCCTTCTTTTGGCTGAAATCCCTTCATGCCGACGGGATTCAGGCTGGGAGTCTGTGCTTGAGGGCCGGGATGCCGTGCGCTCCCGGGAAGGGGCTGACCATGTGTTAGAGGCCCTTTCCACACTCCCTGTGGCCCCTGCAGAGGCACCTCTTCCCTGTCATTTCAGAGTTAAAAATGGCAAAAATGCAGCCAGGGTCCTCTCTGCATCTTAAGAGGCAAAAGAATCAGAAACGACTTGAGAAGAAAGAAACACCAAGACCTCAGTACATTTAGGACATTAAAAAATAGAATTTAAACTTGACATTTTTGGATCATCTTTAGCAACTTCAGAATGCTTTTCTATGTGTATTATCGGGACGTATTTATGACCTTGCCCCTGCGTTCTGGACACCAAGGGCGGGTTTTTGCTTGCACACCTGAACACGTGAGCTCTGGGAGCACACGCACACACACTCACTGTGAAACTGGCCACTGCCCCCACAGTTGGGTGATGTACACCGTGCTTTATCTCCCCTCGGGTTTTACTCACCCCAGACCCAGCAAAATGGAGCTTGCTGTCATTTACGCTTATATATTTTAATCCCATAAAAATGCAACAACAAAAAAGCACTCAGAATTTATCTGCTTGCAAGTTACCCGAATATGTTGAACAAAAGCAAATAAGGATTTTCCTCTCCTCTTGTTCTGCACCCCACACAACCCCCCCCAACAGCCCCATCTCCCCCCGACTTGGCTCGGCACTCAGTGCTCTCAGGAAGGGCAGGTTTTTACATGGCTCCCATGATCCCCCAAGATTCTGAAAACATTGGCCAAGGCAGGACGCTGTTTGAGAGCAGCTGGAGAACTGTCCCTTGAGTTCTCCCTGCCAGGTAACAGGCTCCGGGGGGTGGCAGCGAGGGGGTTGGGGGCCGTGACAGGAAGGGGAGCCAGGGCGGAATCCTGTTGTAGCAGAGATTCGGAGGAAGCGGACGGCCAGACTTCCTCATTGAGAATGGAAAGTTTGGGAAAGCGGGCCAGTTTAGATTCAGTAGGGAAAGAGAAGTCATTTCTTCCAGTGTCCTCATTTTGCCTCAAGAGTGTGTTCTCTCTCAGATCTGCCCCAGCCCACTTGCTAGTTTTGCCCTCCTGGCCTTGCGGAGATGGAAGCGGCAGCCTTAAGCTTTCCTTATTCGTCTTCCCACCTTTGGGCATCCTAGCGCTGGGCACATCTTTGTGCCTCGGTGGTGGCCAGTGGGGAAGACAGCACAGAGGAAATGGGACCTTGGGGACAAATGCTTAGCCCTCCCATGGCCAGCCACAGGTCCCTCTTACACAGAGGGGTGCGGGACCCTGCCTCTCACTGCCCCGTGCGGCCGCAGCAGCACGGAACACTGTGTCCATCCTCCCTGTTCCTCTCGCTGCTGCTCCAGGCCGGATCACGTCTCCCAAACACACAGCTTCACCCAGCACAGCAGGAACCACTCCGGGATGGGAGCACCAAGCATTCCTTTGCTTGGGCTTTCGTGTTTAAAAACTATGATGACAACACATAAAAGAGAAACTGCTTCTTGTCAGATGCATCTTTCCTCAAGCTCCTAAAAAAAGTTTTTTTGCACCAGCAATTCACTCCTAAAGGAGTGAGTAATAAACTGCAACTTTATGAGCTATATTGTACTCTGGGTATAGATAAAGACGTCTTCTAGACGCAGCCTAATTTATAGGATGTCCGAGGTCAACAGTTAACGAACTTTAGAAAAACAGTCTTTCATAAGAGAAGAGGAAAAAAATAGCATCCAGTATTCTGTTTTCCTATTAAAATGAGGAAAACAAAGGAGTAATCAGAACTATAATTTATGGGAAAGTATGCAGACATCCATCTGCTTTTATTGAAAAAAATCCTGCAGATGTTGGGCCTAATTATGAATCTGCCATTTTCTTGTTGAGTAACTTGAGTTGGATCTCGGTCCCCGATCAGCATCCTGGGAGCCGTAGCACAACAAAATGTAATTATTTAATTGATCTTTAGACACCTATTATTTTTATGTAGATGAGGGAACTTCCAGCATGAGGGCTGTTTCTCTGGAGGTGAATGTTTGAATACTAAATTTTGGTTTCATTTCCACAGGTTCACAACAGACAGGATTCCTAAACGCGCTTAAGGACAGTCCTGCAAGATATCCTTTGGGGTTGCCCTGTTTCCCACAATGCTAACGTGTTAAGTATTGGACTGACCTTCTACTCAACTACGTTTTCCTCTGTGCTTTGGCTTTTCTTCTCAGAAATTGTATTCTCCTTTGTTCCTTCCAAAAAAACTATGTTCACGTGACGAGCAGTAGTGTCCGAAAGTTTGAACCTGGACATGACTCGTTTAGGCATGTATTAAGTTGAAGTGCTCTCGAACTAGAAAGCCAAGTGTAAATCCTTGCTCACTCCAGAAACATGCATTGATTTGTGTTAAATCGGGTTGGTGTGGACAGGAGGGCTTGCAAGGTCCAGTGGACTTCATTTTGATGAGCAGAGGGTCCATGCGAGGTGTTTACAGACACCCTTGGTGGGTGGCCTGCTCACTATGAGGTCACCAGATGGGAATCCTCAGACCCCCTTTATGGATTCCTTCTGGGAGTGCTGTTAGGCACACCTTCAAGCAGTCCAGATAACCTATGTTTTCTCAGGCACAGAACAGCTTTTCCAAGTCTTGAAGGGACTAACTGAATGATGGTCTATCTCAAGACCTTTGGATGGATCCCATCCTGCCAAGCAGTTTATCTGGCACGTACCATTGTATTTTGAACTTCTTGAAAGAAAAATGTTCACCCATGATGGGCTTGAATGGGCTCCTGGCCTCACCTGTCCCCCTGGGTTTCCCATTCATTAGTGTAGGGTTGGCCTCCTGGACCCACGGACCTGGTTCCCTCTGGGACCACCTCTCTTCCTTCTCCATATAACCAAGTCGACTGCACTTAAACTTCTCATTACTCCCAAAAGTCATCTTCATCTTATGGTAGAGGATTCTTAAACAATGAATGAAGAACTTTGCTAAGATGTGCGTATCATTTACATCATTTAGTTATTAAAATGAACCAGGTCATGTCCCTGGGGGCATGTGTGTGTGTGTGTGTGTGTGCGTGTGTAGTGTTATTTAGGTATTTGAAAATAATTGTGGTCCTGTATATATTTTCTTTTTATAAATTGTCTCCATTTTGGTCCTTCTGTGTTTATAGCACAGAATGTTGGTTACAAGTACAGATTCTGTAGTCAACTGATCTCCCAGAAAGGGGGCAGGGGCATACAGAAGATCTACAAAGCGGACTTGAAGAATACATTCTGCAGGTACATCCTGTCTTCTATGAAGGACCTGGGAAGCAAGAGTTAGCTAGAAGTTATCCAGAAGGAAAGGTGGTCCGAGATCGAAATTGTCGACATCCGGGCCGCTAGGAACAGGTCCCATGGAAGTGTCATTCTTTGTCCCTCTTCCGAGTGCTGTCAGCGGCAACACCCCCACCATCATCTCCTCTGTGCCCTTCTATTTTCAAGACACGTTGCTTGGGTATATCTTACAGTCAAGACTTGTCTTTTCTTCCCAGAAGAAGAGGCTTGTCTGTCTTTCAGGAAATTGGTTACATCATGAAAACATGCTGGTCTCATGAAGTTTTATAAATGCACCTGAGAACCAGAACTGAGGTCTGGGCTGCAGCTGGAACGCTTTCTGAAGCCTCGAGAGGGTGGCAGCCTAAGCCACTCCTCTGTCCCTGGCACCTGTGACTTCCGTGACAGCATGTGCCTGTAGGGATGCCCATGGAGCTTTCCAGACGATGAACGGGCATCCATGACGGGGATTCTTCTCCAGGGGGAGGGGAGGAGAAAGCCTGACCTGGGACCAGGGGGGATCTCAGCTGCTCCAATCCCTGGGGACAGCAGGCTCCCTCCTGCTCCCTGGGGCTCGCCTCCTTCGGCACAGCTGTCCCCACTGGAGCAGAGCACACGCACTCCTTGTGCGTGGTTGGTTTGTTGCTGACGGGTCTTCCTGAGATCTGTTACAGACCTCCCAATGCATGGATCTTATCATATACCAAGGAAGGACCAAGGAGCGAGGTCTGGATTCCTGCTTACCCTCACACTTATGAGGCTTAAGGTCATTTCTTAGTTCAAGTTGTTAACCTGCCAGAGTCAGCCATTCTGTACTTGACATGCTGTGGGGACAAAGTCAGTTATACGAACTATAAGTGAGAATGCCCAGCACCAGAACATTGTTTACGTGCGTGACAGGAGCGATTTCAAAGTAGCGTCTTTTGTGGCAAGATGTCCAACGGGCAGTCTCTTCCAGAACCTTCTTTTAGAGCACACACGTCTGCTCATCCTCATGATTTGGCTGTGCTCTTGTGTATAATCAAGAGCATTGATCCTTCCTCGCGAAGGGAGCAGACAGATGCCGCTGGCGGAAAGAGGGGCCTGCGGACTTTGTGGGAGGAACCGTCCGCACGGAAAGGAGAGGAGAGAGAGAAACGCTCTTGTCAGGTTCAGAGCAAATTTTAGCTTGTTTTCCCTCGAAATAGCATTCTCAGGTGGAGGTAAAGAGTCTTTGCTAAGGCCCAGATTTTGAAAACACGCAGTCATCTCCGCCACTGCCTTTCCAGATGGTGTTGCCGGGTCTAGGGGCTGAGCTTTGTCCCTTCATGCGAGTCACCCAGGCATGTCCCCCACATCAGGAGCTCAGCAGCCACCTGTCCCAGTCAGAGCCCATGGCGGCCACCACCTGCCTGTGATTGTGGGACCTCAGCACGCGCCTGCTATATTTTGGAGGCTTCAAGCAGCATAAACTCGTTGCCGTGCCATTCTGTAGGTCAGAAGGCCGCAGGCTTGGCTCATTTCTGCTCTGGGTCCCACAGTGCTGAAATCAAGTCATCACCAGCCTCGACTCTCGTCCGGGAGCTCCGGGGAGAACCCTCTCTTGGGCTCATTCGGTGTTTGCCCACATCCGTGGGATGTAGGACGAAGGCCCCTTTCTCGGCTCTGGCTCCGTTCTCTGACTCAGGACTTCCTTGCTCTTCAGAGCAGCCCCGAGGGTCGGGTCCCTCCCACTCTTTGAAGCTGTCCCGCCCGCCCTCCGCCCACCTCTCCCACCTCAGCCAGAAAGGCTGTCTGCCTTTGAAGCGCCGCCGCAACCTGAGAATTCAGGACCATCTGCCCATCTCAAGGTCTGTGACCTTCCGTCTGTCTGATGTTCTCCCAGAGGAAATCGGGGCCCAAGCACAGGACCCCGGGGGAACATGAGAGCACAGCAGCCCAGCGGGGACAAGACGGCCAGGGAGATGACAGGAGCCGTGCGAGCAGCAGTCCTGGCCTGCATCTTCTTTACTCTTTCGGGAACAGTGGAGAATTTCAGGAACATCAGACTTGCCCATGCTAAAAAGTGAGGTGCTGGGTTTTTTAGTTACAAAGAACATAAATGGTTGTATGTACCCTTGAATACAGAACCTCCCCCTCACCCTGTTGGTTTGACTCCCCCCAGGCTCTGGGTGCTGACGTGTCTTTTCTGTTTTAAATCCCTCCTCTGGAGAAGAAATCCTCCTTCTATGGAGTGAGTCTATTAAGAAGGGTTGAGGTCTGATGATTTATCATGAATTGTATTCCAGAAGGAAAAGTATGCCTTAAGTCTATGAGGCTGTGATGTGTTTTTGAGAAAATACGAAGTTCTGGCTAGGAGTGATAACATATGTCAGGCCGGCTTCTGGTAAGTCAGGCCGGCTCCCATTCGGATACCTGTTCAGTATTTCTGGCTCCTGCCTTTCCTGTGGACAACTGTGTGGCATCAGGAGGGGCACGGGGATGGCCAGGTGGTGCCAGCGAGGGGCTGTTCTCAGTTCCCAGAGGAAAGTGTGCTCACCGCTGGGGCAGCAACAAGGTCACAGGGACAGGGGCGGTCCCAAAGATGATGGATCGTGCTGCTGGGGTGGTAGAAGCTTCTAGCATCAGATCATGTTATTACTCCCAAGTTCCCTTCCATCGCTGAGGCCTTGGGAGTCTGGGCCTCTTTGGAGGTGGTCGGTTTCTGATGGATGAGACGGATCTGTGAATTTCACGCTCTTGGAAACTGCTACCTGGCTGCCGGCCCCGCTGCCCTCAGCTCGTCCTCTCCAGCCCTGCAGTCCAGACAAGGCCAGGGTCTGTCCCACACCAAGTTCTTAGGGAACAAGAGGTTTTCTGGGGCATTGCCTGAGTGCAGAACTAAAGTCCCCTGTTGCCTCTGCATGTGACCATACCAAGGGTTCTCGGGCAAGAGAATAACTCAAGTTTACAAGTTTTCCGTGGCCTCCAATCTGATCTCCTGATCATGATATCAAAATATCATGGCAAGGAATCAGGGCACCAGCAAAGGTTTCTCTCTCAGTGGATTTACCGCAGAAGATCCAACTGAGAGCCATGTCGTGATGAAGCGAGAAATGAGAAGCACAGATGATGAATTAACAACGAGCCGAGACACCTTATCTGAGATACTGAAGCGACTGTAAGCGAATCAGAGACACCCATGCCCTGAAGCGCTTCCCCGGGCCCATGGGACAGCACCAGACCGAAGGAGAAAGCAATCCACCTGCTCCCTCGAGAACTGGCGTGGACAGGGTGGTGTCTAGTTTGAGTGCAGCAGCGCCCCAGCGGAGGAGGAGAAGGAGGACGGGGAGGGCAGAGGGCCTCCCCAACCCGCACCACAGCTCTCCCCACCCCCGGGGGGCGCGACGCCTCTGCCACCTTGGCCTCAGAGCCCTGGGTGGCCCTCCCTCCAACTCTCTACCTGCTGCTGTGGCCTGGGGCCATTTCCTCCCTCTCATAGGGGCATCAGAGAAGCAGAGGCAATGGTGGCTGGGTGCTCTGAACCCCTGGGCTTCTCTAGGGAGAGAAAGGATGGTGCTGCATCTTCCATCCCCGTGGGCAGGCAGGTTCCAGCGGAGGAGGTCCACTTGGCGTCCGTTGCTTTCAAGATCATTTAACTGAACACCCACTACATGCAAAATCTGCCAGGGTTACAAAATGGAGAAGCATCCAGCCTCCCAGACCTTTGAAGCACATGCTATCCAAGGGGGCAGAGCAGGGAGGGTGGGCGGGGTGGTTCATGCTTCTCTTCGGCGAGCATCTGTTGATGCCAAGATCTGGTGGACGACTGACTTCTCAAAAGCAGAATTAAATCTTAAGTGGTGTCAGAAATCAGAGAGAGCTTGCGCTGGGGCGGAGGGTGGGGGCAGGTTCCAGAAGGGCATTATGCAGGGGAATCGGGAAAGGCTTTGGCAGGTAGTATTTGCACAGGGCTTGGAAAGGTGGGGGGGGGGGGCTAACAGGGAACATGGAGGGGAGAGGTCCCCAGCAGGGCTGAGAGCCTGAGCAAAGCCCGGCAGCGGTGGGGTAGGGGGATCTCAGCACATGTCAGGGAAGAGCAGGGAATGTGTAGGGCCGGAGCTAGGTTTGTCAAGGTTTGCAGGATGCTGGCTCCCAGTCAGCCGGCCCTCTGCCCTCACAGCGAAGCACACAGATGCCCTTGGACTCACACACGTGGTAGGCAGGGGCAGGGGTCCAGGATAGCTAACCCCAGTTGGGGGGTGGGTCAGGAGTGATGCTCCCAGGAAGGGAGGGGCTTGGATAGCAGTGAAGGAGTGGGACTGCCTTCCTCCCCCGGACACTGGGGAACCAGCTTTGATTTTTGCCAGGCGAATGACCTCATCAGAGCTGGGTTTTGTTGTTGCCTTAATAATACTCACCTTGCAGCAGGGAATACCAGGAAGGAGGGAGGAGATGCTTGTAGGGAAAGGCCCCCGAAATTGAATGAGTGACTAGGGGACAGCTTAGCCAGCAGCTAGGCCATCAGATCAGTGCTGCTGGGAGGGGATGGGCTGGGGGGTCAGAGCCAAGTCTGAGGGTTCAGCCCTGGGTGTCAGGGGAAAGAGGGCACAGCAGAAAACGGAGACTGCCAGCACTGGTTTCGGGG